>JBBPBX010011684.1:35725-52236 GCA_038048925.1 Garcialebias charrua
ATATATTATTTTTTTATAATATATATATATATGTATAGGAATGTGCGATATGGCCTAAAATTCATATCACGATATGTATTGTGAAGGGTGGCGATAACGATATATATCGCAATATGTTTTTGGTATAAAACTTGCAATAGGAATGAAAAAAAAGCATAGGGTGTCCTTTTGCCATAATTTATTTTGAAAACTGCTATACCACAAAATAATCTCTATTAAGAAAATTTCACTACTAGGTCCAGAGAGTTTTTAAATAATTAACAACTCAAGCATTAGGCTTCTTTCTTGTAGTGCAAAATATATCTTGTGTAGTTTTAGCCATAAGTTTTAAACTAAAGAATATGTTGTTAACTCTTAACAGTTTCCAATATTGTCACTTAAGAAATGAACAGTAACAGAGCAGCATTTTACACTGAAAACACTTCACCCTCCAACCCTCTAGAGGGCGTCTCCTTCAGCTTTAAGGAGAGCTGACAAGGCAACCAGTTTCCTCTGTGGCTTTGACCAGAGGGTCTCGCAGTAAAATCACACAACACAGCGTTCTGTTCACAGATCAGAGGGCAGGTTTCTCTAAAGCTGACCAACGCTTACTTTAACTTTCGACAAAAAAAAAAAACTTTCGACGGAACACAGCGTTTTGCGCATGCGTCCGAATATGGCAAACTACGGCAAGCCGGACGAAGTTAGCTTAGCTTCGCTACTTAGCACTCGAAGAAAAGACTTCAACACCACTTATGCACAGTTTTAAACTAAAAAAAGCAAAGATTAAATCGGACAACTCTGATTTTCTGCGGTTAGCCGGTAGAAGACAGATCTCTATCGTAGGCTAAATTTCTATTGTTTCTACCGTGTACCGTTTATATCGCGCATCCCTACTAGAAAGGTGGACCTATAAAAAGGTTCCAACCCAGAACTAACAAGGTGAAACCATCAAGGTGGCTCCAACACAGTTCTAGCAAGATGGAATTATCAAAGAATTTCCAACGCAGTCCTAGCAAGGTGGATCAATCAAAGAGGGTCAAATCCAGTACTAGCAAGGTTGTCATATCAAGGAAGGTCCAACCAAGTTCTAGCAAGGTGGACCTATCAAAGAGGGTCCAACCCAATTCTTGGAAGGTAGACCTATCAAAGATGTTCCAACCTAGTCCTAGAAAGGTCTATCAAAGAGGGTCCAACCCAGTTATAGCAAGGTGGTTCGATCAAGGAGGGTTCAACCCCAGTCCTAGCAAGGTGGTCCTATTAAGGAGTGTCCAACCCAGTCCTAACAAGGTGGACCTGTCAAAGAGGGTCCAACCTAATCCTAGCAAGGTGGACCTATCAAATAGGATCCAACCCAGTTCTAGCAAGGTGGACCTATTAAAGAGGGTCCAACCCAGTTCTAGCAAGGTGGACCTATTAAAGGACAACACCCACCATGTTTTCAAATTGCATCGCCATTAATATTTATTAGTTTATTTAAAAATAATACAGGAGCGTTTATTTATATTGTAGAGAAATAACGCTAAATGTGTTATTTCATGATTTATAGCAGATTTTAGCAGAAGCTCCAGGAAAAATCTGCTCCTCTCCATATATGGGCATTCACATGGGCATTCACGTCACTAAAGTGACCGCCTTGGAGTTACAGGCGGAGTTATAATAAGCATTCATCAACTTCCATGACCGCTGCTCTGAGCGAGGAAAAAAAAAAGCGAAGCATTTTTAAATATTCCCTAAAGCTGCCTGTTGATTAATCCTGCTGTCGCTCACTGATGTCTATCATATTCTGAGCGAGCATCCACGTAGACATACTAGTTTAATTCGCTTGATCGCGACAAATTCATTAATTTCCGCATCGGCTTTTTATTCTCTCCCCCCGTGACCAGACAGGTCGGGAGTACAGAAAGGCAGCCGCGCAGCGGAGCTCTGCGCGCGTGCTCCCCGCAACAAGGCTGGGACGGAGCAGAGCCCTGAGTCGGCACGAATTCGGAACTTCAAAGGTGACCAGCAGAACGAGGAGCCAGAGACGCGCGGCTTGCTCCTCTGGGCAGAATGAGAGCAGCAACGGTCCGCAGCGGTGTTATAAAATAAATAATAAATAAAATCAGAGCGCTGGTCCATATGTACACACAAATGCACCAGGAAATATGCAGTTTTAACTCCCACTCTCATAAACCTCCATGGAAACTCACTCCTGCCTTCTGGGTGGAGACGTAACTGAAGTCACATGACACTTCGGCACTCTTCGGCCGAGTTTCCGGATTCATTCGGGACTGGGTTTTTTATTTTTATTTTTTTTAACCCTCGCCTGGCCCAAATGCAAAAATGAAAATAGACATCATATTAAATTACAGTAATTGTCCTATATGGTGAATTGTTACTGTCATGGTGGGTGTTGTCCTTTAAAGAGGGTCCAACTCAGTTCTAGGAAGGTGGACTTATCATAGAGGGTCAAATCCAATACTAGCACGGTTGCCCTATCGAGGAGCGTCCAACCCAGTTCAAGGAAGGTGGACCTATCAAAGAGGGTCTGACACAGTCCTATCAAGGTGGACCTGTCAAAGATTAATATAATAATAATAATTAATTCAATTTATAACGCACTTTTCATTACTGAAAATCTCAAAGTGCTACACATATATTGAATGCTACACATATATTGAATGCTACACACATTCATAAACCGGTGGCGGCAGACTACCATGCAAGGTGCTTTCCAGTCCTACCGGGAGCAACTCAGGGTTAAGTGTCTTGCCCAAGGACACAACGACACATGGTGCGGGTCCCGGGAGTCGAACCGCCAACTTTCCGATCGGGAGACGACTGCCATTACCACTACACCACGGCCGCCCCTATCGAGGAGCGTCCAACCCAGTTCAAGGAAGGTGGACCTATCAAAGAGGGTCTGACACAGTCCTATCAAGGTGGACCTGTCTAATCCAGTTACAGTATAGCAAGGTGATAATAATAATAATAATAATAATAATAATGAATTCAATTTATAACGCACTTTTCATTAATGAAAATCTCAAAGTGCTACAAAGTGCAACAGAATTAAATGTCAATAAAACAAGTAATAAAACAAGTAAAATCAATAACAGTATCAACTAAGATCAAAAGTAGAATCATGAGGAGGCAGAGTATGCTCGGTTGAAAAGAAAGGTCTTCAAGCCGCTCTTAAAGTCAACCACAGACTGTGGGGCTCTCAGACAGTCAGGAAGAGAGTTCCACAGGCGGGGGGCAGCCACACTGAAAGCCCAGTGGGCCTATCAAGGAGGGTCCAACCCAGTCCTAAAATCCAACTAGCAGCCGGTGGCATGGTGTACTTCATAAAATGGCCATTGAGTGAGTGATTAATTTGTTTCATTTTGAAATCTAAAAGTAAGTTTGCATCAACCAATGACCACTTCAGATGGGTAAAGTCAGGTAAAACACTGGAACATTTCTGACGGTCCTCACCTCCGTCCTCTCCTGGTCGTTTCTGGCCAGGAAAGTAAAGTGTGGACTCGCCACTTCCTGAGGAGCTGTTCAAGTGGGACATGGTTTCTCCACCCATCTTACCCACCATCTGAAAAACAGAAAAAGGTTTCAACACAAGAATTACTGGATGGTCATGAGCAGGAGTACTTTTTCCATTTCATAATTTCATATTTTTCCTGATGTTAATGGGATTAGTTTTGTCCCTAAACAATTTTTGATATGAAGATAAAAAATGTACTGTGAATGTTGTAGAGAGCCGCCTGTTTCAATACCAGAGTTTAAGTCATCCTCGATGCAAAATAATGAGCATTTGATCAAACAGTTATTTTAATGTTATTTGTTTTAAGGCTGGGAGGCCTCATGTCTAGAGTTGAGTACTGTACTAATAATCTGTTCATATACTGATGATAACCTCTAGTTATAAACAGTTAAACATGTCAGAAGCTCGCGAGAGCGAGTGCGAGAGAAACAGGTTTATTCCAAACACAACAACACAACATTACTTTTAGAAATTTCAACCTGGAACATCCTAAAGCCAAAATTCAAAATTTTAGATTCCATGACAAAATGTATCCGTGAACCCAAGTCAGAGTTTTAGAACCCAAACAGAACCTTTTAAAGATGGCAGAAACATGTTTCAGCTAAAATGACCCATGGGAGGTTTTACCGTTGTAACAGTGTGGCTCTGAATAAATGTTGATACTCCGTCGTCTGAACAAACCGCTCTCAGTGACTTCTTCCTCCCTCCAGAACCAGAACGTTTCCTAATAAGGTTCCTGAATCTGGCTGCAGACGCTCGGAGCTGAACTCACGTTAAAATGTCAGATTCACGATGGATGGACTTCAATCACATGCAACTAATTGTTGGACAGGTTTCCATCAACGACGAGAATAAATCAGCAGGGTGGTGTTGAGTTGTTTGGTTGAACAGAAAATGATGAAGAGAAGTAAATCATAAGTCAAGAACTGACAGAATCATTATCTACTGAAAATTGGCGTAAATTAAATCACTGAAGCAGAAAACACTGGAATGACCAACCACCGCACACCTGGTACTAACGAGGCAGGAATCTGAGCCGACATCTTGGTAGGTTTTGCCCTTAAATAGCATCTCAGGAGGCGTTGAGCTTCCATCAGGCGTTCTGCCGGTTTACAGGAAACAAATGTCCTCTGAGGGGTTCGGTTCTGTTGTCCACACAGACCACGGAGCAGAAACCAAAGAGCTGTCCGAGGAGCTCAGAGACATCACAGAGCTCCACGTTCAAGGTAAAGGCAACAAGAACATCTCCAAGATGCTTCGTCTTCCTCTCACCACAGCTGACAAGATTTTTAAAAGCCTATGAGGTTCAAGGGACAGTAGACAACCTCCCAGGATGTGGGCGCAAGAGGAAATGCAACCCCATGTTGATCTAAAAATCAGATGGTAGAAAACAAGCCAAATAAACCACCAAAACACTAAATCTGAAGACAAACGTCTGGGTTTCTTATTGCACCATCGGCCATGTTGGGATCATCCTGATGAAGGAGGCCCAGGAGGGTCCACAGCCGACCAGTTAGACAGGAAGTCTCAAAACTCATGTCAAGAACCAAAGGAACTGGGTCTGATTTGACCAAACTGGAGGTTTTTAGCTCTCTAGTCACATCTTTTGTCCTTTTTTGCGGGAACGTTCCAACAAAAGGATCTATTTTCATTCAACCTTTATTTCTGCAGGTTAGTCTCATTGAGCCTCGAGGACTCGTTTACAAGAGAGACCTGATTTAACTAATAACACATGAGGTACAGACAACAATATTCACATAAAAGCATATAAAATAAAAAGTAAACAGAAGAATCAAAATGACAAAACAAAAATGGCTAGATTACGAGGAGGTGTAGAAACTAAAACCAGGAACATCTGCATTGGGTTTTTCCAGGAACTTATCAGATGTTTGAAGCTACTTGAGAGGTCATGGTCGAGAGCTTCAGATCTTTTTGTAAGATGTTCCAGGGAAACAGAGTAGAAGAAAGTCCTTTTGTCTAGTTCAGTTCTCACTGAGGGAACACTGCAGGTAATCATGTCCTGAGAGCGCACGCTGTAGCTGCACTCACACAGAGACATGTAGGAGGAGATGTATGAGGGCAGCAGACCAAGAAGTGATTTAAAGATGAAAATGTACCAGTGGAAGAGTCTGTGTGAAGTTAATGATGTCCAGTTAACCAGTGAATACAGGGTGCAGTGGTGGGTACGATAATCACAACCAGTTATGAATCTTAGTGCACCATGATAGACAACATCCAACATCTGCAGGATGCACCATGATAGACAACATCCAACATCTGCAGGATGCACCATGATAGACAACATCCAACATCTGCAGGATGCACCATGATAGACAACATCCAACATCTGCAGGATGCACCATGATAGACAACATCCAACATCTGCAGGATGCACCATGATAGACAACATCCAACATCTGCAGGATGCACCATGATAGACAACATCCAACATCTGCAGGATGCACCATGATAGACAACATCCAACATCTGCAGGATGCACCATGATAGACAACATCCAACATCTGCAGGATGCACCATGATAGACAACATCCAACATCTGCAGGATGCACCATGATAGACAACATCCAACATCTGCAGGATGCACCATGATAGACAACATCCAACATCTGCAGGATGCACCATGATAGACAACATCCAACATCTGCTAGCCTGGTTAAAACCAGACCCTGTCCTTCACTTCACTTCAGACAAGGGTCTGGACTTTCTCCATTGACAACCAATTCTTGCTGGAGGCGTGGCCTCTGCTGATGGCTGCTCCCCCGTGGTCTGCTGAACTTGACTTCAGCTCCGCCTCCTGCTGAATTTTCTCTCGCTCCGTTGCATATTCTGTGTTTATATGTTAATAAAACGTCCTAATAAAATAAAATAAAACCATGGAGCGCTGGTCCAACACACCAGAAGACCAGGAAATCTGATGGGACTCGGGCAGCAACGTAAAACCTGACTTTAATTCTCTCGTGACAACCTGAGGCATTTCCTTGTTCATTTCACTCAGCGGAGGGTGAGGAGGAGAAGGAGGAGGGAGCGATTACTTGACTTTTGGGGAAAAAAACAAAAGAAAACTCCAGATAAGGGATTAAGAAGGGGAAATTAATAAATTTGTGTCACATATAAAACAGTCCTGCATCGCTTTGCATCGCTTTGAATGAGAACATGCGAATGCTCGCTGGCTGCGCTGGGACAGGTGGGGGCGTGGGTTAGGGGCCAAAAACTCCGCCCCTTCTGTTCTCTGATTGGTCCGGTCAAAAATCTACCGGAGAAATCGTTGTCTATGAGAGAAGTCCCAGACTGTGCAGTGAAGGGAAATGAGAATTGAGCGGAGCTGTGCAGGAAGGCGAGGGCCAGGCTAAACATCTGCGGGATGCACCATGATAGACAACATCCAACATCCGCAGGGTGCTTGTAGGAGCATTCATGTAGAGAATGTCACCGTAATCAATGGAGGGAAGGAAAGTCACAGATACAAGGTGTTTCCTAACATTCAGTGTTAGACATGATCTGTTTCTGAAAAAGAAACCCAGTTTAACTTTCAGTTTCTTTACTAGGTTTTCCACCTGGAGATAAAAGAGAGATGTGAGTCGACAAGGATACCGTACTTTCCGCCGTACACGTAGCACCAGTCCAAATATGTCCAATAAAGTTGAAAAATCCATAAACACGATGTACCGCCGTATACGTTGCATCTATTATGTGTCACCGCTGGCAACCCGGAAATGTGGGCCGGTGTTTTGCCCAAAATGGATTGGCTGCTAAATGGCCACAGGAGCGTGCATGGAAAGACTTTAACAAGATTAAAACTTAAAAACAATTATTTGTTTGCTGAAAATTATAGCAAAGATGTGTCCGAGCTGAACTTTTCCTTAATAAAAGAACAGAATGGTCAAATCAGCTGAATTTTAAAAAGACTTTCGCTGTCTCAAGAGTTCACCCGCATCTAGTGGAAACGCTGCATGTCTTTAAAATTTAACAAGATAAACACCATAAAAAATATATTTGTTTGCTGACATTATAGTAAAGATGTGTCTGAGCTGAACTTTACCTTTAAAAATTAACGTAATGGTCAAATCCCCTGGATTTAAATAGTTTCGCTTTGACGGTTTTCCAAACGTGTGTGCGCGCGCTGCGAAAACCTTCATGTCTTTAAAATGTAACAAGATAAACACCTTAAAAAATATATTTGTTTGCTGACATTATAGTAAAAGTGGGTCTCAGCTAAACTTTTCTTAATAAATGCACGTTGACGGTTAAAACATGGCAATATGAAGCAGACGAAATAAAGCGGCTTTAAAATTACTACATGCTCACCCGCCCATAACGATGACAGAAACACCTATTATTTTATTTATTTTTATTCAAATCCGTTAAATTCTTCATCCTCTGTGTCGCTGGTGAAGAGTTCTGACAACTCCTGAGCTAACAGTAGTTCAGAGCTCCAGAGAGCAGGAGGCCGGGCTGCGACAGAGTGAGTACGAGCAGAGGAGGCTCCTGTCGGACACATGAGCTGAGAACGCTCGGTGGACCCTAGCGGCTGAAAGTGGTACTGCTCCATTTTTCCTGTCAGAATTAATGGAAACGGTCATATCTCAGTCAAAAATTTGTCTAAAAATATGGGAAAAATCCATAAATATGTTGCTTCGCCGCATAAGTCGCAGGACATGCAAATTAGGGAAAAAACTGTGACTTAAAGGCCGAAAAGTATAGTACTCAAATATTTGTAGGAATACATAGTTCCCATGTGACGTCACATCTGTGGAATTTCCGGGTGGGTGGAGGCAGACGGAGCAGCAGGACAGTCTACTACTGGATGTGTATCTTTCACGTTGTTTTTTTTTTGTTAATTTCTAATTAATTGCAATGGTTACTTCGTGTTGGGTCAGTGGGTGTTCCAGTCGGGTAGACGTTTGGGCAACGCGCAGGTTTCACTTAATCAAAAAAAAAGTAAACGTGAAGGATTTATCTCATCGGAGAAGCTCACAGCAGCTCCATCTCTGCTCGGATCTGCTCTGAAGACGTCGTGCTTTTGGCCGGTAAACAAAATATTCTACATAAATCATTTTGTGAAACAATGTCAGAACAATGTTAGAGTACAACTGTCTGTGTGTTAGAGCTGGGTTTTTTTTGTTTTTTTTCATTATTTAGCAGCACCATCTTGCTGTGTGTAGCTTAGCATGTCGCTAACGCGACAATGGCCTCTTCATGCCTGGACCACGGTCTCCCTGCCGGACCGCCCCAGTGGGGGAAGGAGGACGGGAGCCAAGTCGTGCGGGCCACGCGTCGGTCCCATGGGACGTGCCCCCGCGGCCGCGACGGATCCACGCCGTCCGACCTACCTGAGCTCGCCGCGAGCCTCCGTGCGACGGACCCTCCGCATCCGCTCCGGATGCTAACGCGACATGCTAACTTCCAACACGGTAACACTCAAAGTGCTGGTTCTGGTCCGTGTTGAGCCTGGACTGTTTGTTGGCTGTGTGTTATTTTAGTTAAACCTTTTGGTTAGATATGATTGAGACAGTTTACACATCTTTTTTGGATTTAGATAGATAGATAGATAGATAGATAGATAGATAGATAGTTTTATTTGTCCCCGTAGGGAAATTAGTTTGCAACATTGTCATCAGGCATTGACATAAAGGACATACGGTACTTATACAAACATGACATTAACATCATCATTACAGCAAAGACATTTGTGCTCAGTAAGTCATGATACCTTAGTATTATTTATCGATTTAATTGCTTGTGGTATGAAAGAGAATTTTGTTCTGTTTCTTGAGAATAAAGCTGTGAAGCTTTAAAGCTGTGAAGCTCCTCGGTGTGCGCTCCTCGTAGTAATTAAATAATTAATGATACCAGAGTAACTTCTTGGTGACAAGTTGTCCGCTTCGTCTGCCATGATTTCTTTCTCCAACTCATTCAACTCCGACCACTGCTATTTTGTTCTTGTGCCTTGGTCAAGCTAGTAATGTATTTAGCTGTGGTAGCTCGAGTCTGTTTGTCCGCCATTTCTGCCTTTAGGAGTGGCGAAAAACCCGGTATTGCGCAATACTAGTCACGTGTGTGGGAACTATGTATCGACAAATACATATTACAGTATATATACATAAATAAAGGTTGAATGAATTAATGAATATATAATCCCTTCATTCTCCATGGCCTCTCCGAACTCCTCCCCTATTTAAAAAGGGGGACCGTAGGGTGTGTTCCAACTATAGGGGGATCACACTCTTAAGCCTCCCTGGTAATGTCTATTCAGGGGTTCTGGAGAGGAGGGTCCGTCGGATAGTCAAACCTCGGATTCAGGAGGAGCAGTGTGGTTTTCGTCCTGGTCGTGGAACACTGGACCAGCTCTACACCCTCAGCAGGTCCTGGAGGGTGCGTGGGAGTTTGCCCAACCAGTTTACATGTGCTTTGTGGACTTGGAGAAGACATTCTCCAAGCAGCACGGTGGCAGCACGGTGGCACAACTGGTAGAGCTGCTGCCTCTCAGCGAGAAGGTTGCCGGTTCAAATCCCGGTCCGGGGCCTTTCTGGGTGGAGTTTGCATGTTCTCCCCGTGCATGCGTGGGTTTCCTCCGGGTACTCCGGTTTCCTCCCACAGACCAAAAAACATGCTTGTTAGGCTGATTGGTGACTCTAAATTGACCCTAGGTGTGAGTGTGAGAGTGGATGGTTGTTTGGTGTGAGTGAGACAGGTCCCTCTTGTAAATGAGTCCCCGTGACTCAACGAGGCTAGCCTGTATAAATAAAGGTTGAATGAATGAATGAAAATTCGACCGCGTCCCTCGGGGGGTTCTGTGGGGGGTACTCCGGGAGTATGGGGTACCAGGCCCTTTGATAAGGGCTGTTAGGTCCCTGTACGACCGGTGTCAGAGCTTGGTCCGCATTGCCGGCAGTAAGTCAGGCTCGTTTCCGGTGAGAGTTGGACTCCGCCAAGGTTGCCCTTTGTCACCGATTCTGTTCATAACTTTTATGGACAGAATTTCTAGGCGCAGCCAAGGTGTTGAGAGGATCCGTTTTGGTGGCCTTAGAATCGCTTCTCTGTTTTTTGCAGATGATGTGGTCCTATTGGCTTCATCAGATCGTGATCTACAGCTTTCGCTGGAGCGGTTTGCAGCCGAGTGTGATGCGGCCGGGATGAGGATCAGTTCCTCCAAATCCGAGGCCATGGTCTTGAGCCAGAAAAGGGTAGAGTGCCCTCTCCGGGTCGGGGAGGAGGTCCTGCCCCAAGTGGAGGAGTTTAAGTATCTCGGGGTCTTGTTCAAGAATGAGGGAAAACTGGAGGTTGAGATCGATAGGCGGATAGGTGCAGCATCTGCTGTTCCGGTCTGTCGTGGTGAAGAGAGAGCTGAGTCAAAAGGCTCCAGGGGTGGATGAGATTCGCCGGAGTTCCTTAGGGCTCTGGATGTTGTGGGGTTGTGTTGGCTTACGCGACTCTGCAATATCGCGTGGACATCGGGGGCAGTTCCCTTGGATTGGCAGACTGGGGTGGTGGTTCCCCTATTCAAAAAGGGGGACCGTAGGGTGTGTTCCAACTATAGGGGGATCACACTCTTAAGCCTCCCTGGTAAGGTCTATTCAGGGGTTCTGGAGAGGAGGGTCCGTCGGATAGTCGAACCTCGGATTCAGGAGGAGCAGTGTGGTTTTCGTGCTGGTCGTGGAACACTGGACCAGCTCTACACCCTCAGCAGGGTCCTGGAGGGTACGTGGGAGTTTGCCCAACCAGTTTACATGTGCTTTGTGGACTTGGAAAAGGCATTCGACCGCGTCCCTCGGGGGGTTCTGTGGGGGGTACTCCGGGAGTATGGGGTACCAGGCCCATTGATATGGGCTGTTAGGTCCCTGTACGACCGGTGTCAGAGCTTGGTCCGCATTGCCGGCAGTAAGTCAGGCTCGTTTCCAGTGAGAGTTGGACTCCGCCAAGGTTGCCCTTTGTCACCGATTCTGTTCATAACTTTTATGGACAGAATTTCTAGGCGCAGCCAAGGTGTTGAGAGGATCCGTTTTGGTGACCTTAGAATCACTTCTCTGTTTTTTGCAGATGATGTGGTCCTACTGGCTTCATCAGTTCGTGATTTACAACTTTCACTGGAGCGGTTTGCAGCCGAGTGTGATGCGGCCGGGATGAGGATCAGTTCCTCCAAATCCGAGGCCATGGTCTTGAGCCGGAAAAGGGTAGCATGCCCTCTCCGGGTCGGGGAGGAGGTCCTGCCCCAAGTGGAGGAGTTTAAGTATCTCGGGATCTTGTTCACGAATGAGGGAAAACTGGAGCGTGAGATCGATAGGCGGATAGGTGCAGCGTCCGCAGTGAAGCGGGCGCTGTACCGGTCTGTCGTGGTGAAGAGAGAGCTGAGTCAAAAGGCAAAGCTCTCAATTTACCGATCGATCTACGTTCCCACCCTCATCTATGGTCATGAGCTTTGGGTTATGACCGAAAGAACAAGATCTCGGATACAAGCGGCTGAAATGAGTTTTCTCCGCAGGGTGTCTGGACTCTCCCTTAGAGATAGGGTGAGAAGCTCAGTCATCCGGGAGGGACTCGGAGTAGAGCCGCTGCTTCTCCACATCGAGAGGAGCCAGTTGAGGTGGCTCGGGCATCTGGTTAGGATGCCTCCTGGACGCCTCCCTGGTGAGGTGTTCCGGGCATGTCCCACCGGGAGGAGACCCAGAGGAAGACCCAGGACACGCTGGAGGGACTATGTTTCTCGGCTGGCCTGGGAACGCCTTGGGATTCCCCCGGAGGAACTGCTCCAAGTGGCTGGGGAGAGGGAAGTCTGGGCCTCCCTACTTAGGCTGCTACCCCCGCGACCCGACCCCGGATAAGCGGAAGAAGATGGATGGATGGATGGATGGATGGATAATCCCTTCAGCTGGTTCTGGGTCTGACCCGGGGTCTCCTCCCTGTAGAACATGCCCAGAATGTTTCCAACAGGAGGCGTGGCCTATGATCCACGGTGTCGTGCAGGTAAACTGGCCTCAGGTGAAGGCTCAGACTCTTTTATGTAAAGCCTGGTCTGATCCGGACCGGGCCCAGTGGGCCCAGCACTGGTCTTCCCTGGTCCTGGTCTTCTTTGCTGTCAGCCGCCTGGTCCTGGTCTTCTTTGCTGTCAGCTGCCTCGATGTGGGCGGGGTCTCCACACCTTCAGTCCAGAACACCTGTGCCATCGCCGGTAAAGACAGGAGCGCTCTCCATCAAACATACGGACTCATCCGTGACCCGCGGGCCACAGAACCAACTGAGGCCCAGCAGACACCATCCCAGACCCAATGGAACCTCAGAACTCTGGACTAGACTGCCCAATGCCAACACTCAAAACCTGGGGTGGAACCCAGGCCGGGCCAGTCCAGGCCGGGCCAGTCCAGGCCGGGCCTTAAAATGCATAAAGGCCATCTGAGGGATTTGAAGGCCACAGAAAAACTGGTTGTCCTGCCCAGAACCAGAACCAGAACCAGAACCAGGGGCTCGCCAGTCAGGGCATGGGGGTCAAGACGACTCCAGGAAGACACCTCCACGTGGCCCGGTTCTGTGTAAACTGGATGGGGCCCCTGGGGGAACGGTTCCTCGGGTCAAACAAAAAATAGAATAATTTGAATTCCAGTCCTCAGAAACTGAACCTGGACAAAAACCAGCCACGGTCCAGAGAAAAGGTCCAACAGAACTTCACTTGGAAGGAGAACTGGACCAAAGGTTTTACACAGATCTGGTTGATCCTGACTCAGGATCCTGGTGGTGGATTCTTCAAGTTCTGGGCTTTGATCGCGGCCATGTCGGGTCGAACTGATCAGAACATCCGGGCCTTCACTTGGTTTCAGGGATCCGTTGACCCGTTTGGATTTAAACTTCAGCAGGAGTTTCAGAGAACCCAAGTCTAGATCTGACCCAGTTCTCAGACGCCTGATCCTGAAAAGAAACACCGGCATGTTTCTGAGAGGTGTCCAGAACCATCCGACCCAATAAATGGTACCGGTGCTTGGTTCTGACGCCGTGTCCCTGCTGATCCGAGTCAGTCACAGTCAGACAACCTAAACTGGACCTGAGCGGGTCGTACGGTTCTTCCTTCACAGTCACAACAAAGTTTTCATTTTAAAGTTTGGTTCTGCACGAGACCCAGTTCAAAGAACCAGAACCGTTTTGTGGTTTCATGTAAAATGTCCCGAACTTAAAATTACTTTCATCTAAAATAAAACGTTTGAGCTGAAAAACAACTTTAAAAATATTTAAAGGACAAACTGTTGTTAAAACCCAAAATTATTCTAATTATGTTTAATTCACTTAAATAATAAGTGGAAGAACTTGCTGAAAAACAGCTGAAATGTAGCTGAAATAGAAAAACTAGCCTAGTTTAGCAGAAGAAATCAGAAAATATTTGCTGAATTAGGTTTAAATATGCTGAAATGAGCACAGAGATTAGGAATTTAGCTAAAATAAGCTGAACTTAGCAGCAGCGGCGGCGACGACGACGACGACGACGACGACGACGACGACGACGACGACGACGACGACGACGACAAAACTGAATAGCTGAAAAAGCAGAAAGAAGCTTAAAGGTCCACTGACATGATTTTTTTACTATTCATAAAATTGTTCAAAATATATATATTTTAACATTTAAATATGTTTGTTTTTGCAAACAAAATGATAAATCACTTTAATTTTGCTTTAAAAGTGATTTTGAACTTCAAGCCGTGTTTAATCATGGGAAATCCGATTACACCCGAATGCACCATCTGTGACGTAGTGAGAGGCAGAGGGCTCTGGTCTCTTTAATAGCGGACCATTTAAAACCTGACGAATTTATCAATCTATGTGAAGATTTGAGTTATTTGTCTTCATTTTGGGAAGCAGAAAATAGTTTGGGTGATGGAACAAGAAACAACAGGATCTAATTTAGGTCTGATGCCGTTTCAGACTTACCTTCATGTGGAGCTGCTCACACCCGCGCACCGTGACAAGCCCAGAGCTCTGCCTCACACTACGTCACAGATGGTGTGTTCGTGTGTAATCGGATTCCCCATGATTAAACACGGCTTGAAGTTCAAAATCACTTTTAAAGCAAAATTAAAGTGATTTATCATTTTGTTTGCAAAAACGAACATATTTAAATGTTAAAATATATATATTTTGAGCAATTTTATGAAAATTTAAAAAATCATGTCAGTGGACCTTTAAACTACCAGAAGAAAGTGGAAGGAGCTGAAATTAGCTTTAAAAAACAGTGGATTTAGGTTTAAAAAGCTAAAATTAAGATAAAACAGCTGAAATAGCAGATAAAAGTTAAACTAGCAAAAAAAAAAATGCTGAAAGGATCATAAACAGCTTAAAATAGCAAAAAGAAGTTAATTGGGCTGAAAGTAGCAGAAATAACCAAACAAAAACTTGAATGTATCTGAAAACAGTTGAAATTAGCTAAAAATGCTAAAAATTTAGCACAAGTTTAAGAAAACAGAAAAAACATGTTTGCTGAAAGAAGTAGAAATGATCACAAAAAATAGAAATAAGCTGGAAAAAAAAGCTGAAATGAGCAACAACAAAAAAACCTGCTGAAAAGTAGCTAAAATAGCAGAAATAAGTTGAAATTACCAGTAGAGAGCACATTTGAGCTGAATTAGGCTGAAAAAAGATTAAATGAGTGCAAAAAATGTGAAATTAGCTGGAAATGCTATAATTAGCATAAAAACACCTATATAGTAGCTGAAATAGTTAAGAAGAAAAAAAAAGCTTTAACTAGCAGAAAGGACCCCTCCCTGGGCTGCCACCTTACCGTGGTGGAGGGGTTTGAGTGTCCCAATGATCCTAGGAGCTATGCTGTCAGGGGCTTCATGCCCCTAGTAGGGTCACCCAAGGCAGACAGGTCCTAGGTGAGGGACCAGACAAAGTGCAGCCCAAAAACCCCTATGATGAGTGAAATAAATGGACTAAGTTTTCCCTCGCCCGGACGCGGGTCACCGGGGCCCCACTCTGGAGCCAGGCCCGGAGGTGGGGCACGCTGGCGAGCGCCTGGTGGCCGGGCTTTTACCCATGGAGCCCGGCCGGGCACAGCCCGAAGAGGAGACGTGGGTCCCCCTTCCCATGGGCTCACCACCTGTGGGAGGGGCCAAAGGGGTCGGGTGCAATGTGGGATGGGTGGTGGCCGAGGGCGGGGACCCTGGCGGTCTGATCCTCGGCTACAGAAGCTGGCCATTGGGACATGGAATGTCACCTCTCTGGTGGGGAAGGAGCCTGAGCTAGTGTGTGAGGTTGAGAGGTTCCGGCTAGAAATAGTCGGACTCACCTCAACGCATGGCTCTGGCTCTGGAACCAGTTTCCTTGAGAGGGGTTGGACACTCTTCCACTCTGGAGTTGCCCCTGGTGAGAGGCGCCGAGCAGGAGTGGGCATACTGGTTGCCCCCCATCTTGGTGCCTGTACGTTGGGGTTCACCCCGGTGAACGAGAGGGTAGCCTCCCTTCGCCTACGTGTGGGGGGACGGGCTCTGACTGTTGTTTGTGCCTATGCACCAAACGGCAGCTCAGACTACCCACCCTTTTTGGAGTCCTTGGAGGGGGTATTGGAGAGTGCGCCTCCTGGGGACTCCCTTGTTCTACTGGGGGACTTCAACGCTCACGTGGGCAATGACAGTGAGACCTGGAGGGGTGTGGTTGGGAGGAACGGCCCCCCTGATCTGAACCAGAGTGGTGTTCTGTTATTGGACTTCTGTGCTCGTCATGGATTGTCCATAACGAACACCATGTTTAAGCATAAGGGTGTCCATATGTGCTCTTGGCACCAGGACACCCTAGGTCGCAGTTCGATGATCGACTTTGTTGTCGTCTCATCTGATCTGCGGCCGCATGTCTTGGACACTCGGGTGAAGAGAGGGGCGGAGCTGTCAACTGACCACTACCTGGTGGTGAGTTGGCTCCGATGGTGGGGGAGGATGCCGGTCAGACCTGGCAGACCCAAACGTATTGTGAGGGTCTGCTGGGAACGTCTGGCAGAGTCTCCCGTAAGACGGAG
>JBBPBX010011685.1:0-11638 GCA_038048925.1 Garcialebias charrua
ATATATATATACTTTATATATAATTTTTCATCCTAACCTTTCTTACACCTAGATGCAGTCACACAGTAAAATGGAAGCTGCTATCTCATTAATTTTTTTTATGATAATGCTCACAACATGTGCAGTCAGATGAACAGAAGGTACTTCTTCCTCTTTGTTTTGCAAATGGGACAAAATCTATATTAGCCACAGAATATCAGTTTAAACTAGTGTGAATGCTAGATTTTTATTTAGTAGTTTTCAGAAGTGTTTTGTGAAACACACTTACAGAGCTAAATGTAATTCATCTGACCTTTATGTATACAGGTTGGTCTCATTGAGTTGCGAGGGCTCATTTACAAGAGAGACCTGATTTAAACAAAGCAGCGTGTTACCTGAAAACACTGGTAAATCAATGCATGGTTATTATGCCATTGAGCTACGGCAATAACAATTGATATTCCAGTTCTTTGTGCTATTTGAGCTTTTCTACATTTGTTGCATCTCTTCTCTAATATGTTTTGAAGTTCAATAATATGAAATGTTGGATTCAATCCACAGTTGTGATATGTGATTACTACAGTGTGGCAGAAACCAGTATTCAGCCACAATTCAGACAATAAATGTGTTCCAAGTTATTTTATCTTTACAAACCTAATATTGCAACGTTTCAATCTAATATTGCCTTTGGCCCACAAAAATAATGTGACATGAAAAAGCAATATTTGGCAAATTGTTTGTGAAAGATAGCTACATCCATTTGAGATATTGAATAAAGCAAGGTCTGCTAGAAGCTGTGTGTAGGACAAAATAATTATCAATTTCCATATGATTAGGATATTAGGGATGGAAACAGCACAACAAAAATATGTGTAGCATTAGATGAATTAAATTTAAATCAGCTGACTCATATGTTGACTGCAATCGTGAAAATCAGATTTTGTTCATTAGAACTGACAGGCATCCTGGATTATTATGTAAGATGGGAAAGCCAGTGTTGCTACAGACCTGAGCACATAAACAAATCTAAAGCAACACAAGAGTGAACCTTTGCAGTCAGTGACAGCAAAGGCCCTGCACTCTGGTGTATTTTAACGTGTAGTTAAACATCTACATTTACCTACATTTGTGAACACTTTATTCAATAACGATTTTAGAGAATGGTACAACAAGTAGCTGACCAACATCTCTCCTTGTGTGAATAGAGCACACTCGCACTTCTCTGAAAAATCTTAGATCCGAACCAAACCTGATTTTTCCATTACAAGCTGTGGATGGGAGGTTTGCTTGGCCTTGAACTGGGCAGCTGTCCAGATGGGCACCACTCACTTGACGGTTCTGAGCCCAACTCTTCTCTGCCAAATTCACTGTCCTCCACTTTGTTGTCCTCCTCCACGTGTAAAACCACCAGGCTCCTCCTCAGGCTGTTCATGGCAGCTGGCTGTGGACTCCTAACCAAGTACAAGAGCCTGGTTAGCTCGGCACTCACCCACACAGTGTGCACCTGCTCCAGTATCTCCATTGTCACTGCCTTGCTTTAATTTTGTGTTGCTTAGTTGCATAACGAGAAGACTTTTTTAATGAAAGTAGATTAGACTCTTTTTTACATTTTGATTGCAGTTATTTTGACAAATTGGCGCCGTTGTTTTGATACATGATGAACTTTACTTGATTAACCATCAAACATTTCTCTCATACTTTTAATAGTAAAACATTTATTAATGACCCACAAACTGTAAAACTGATTTGTGATGTAGTTGTGCTGTTAAATTATATTTTAGTGTTTTTAATTAAATTACCCACGACAGTACTTTTAGGAGTGGAGATTTTTTAAGGGTAGAAGCAGACATGTTTACTAGAAGGGGTAGCTTTTATATGATATTATTAGGAAGCTCTTAAGTGTCTTATGTTTAAAATGAGTGTTTATGTAATTATTTTCAGATTACATATACAATATAAGTTTTATTCATTCAAGGTAGTCAAATGTGTTCATAATTTTATTATTAAGAAGCCTGAGAGATCCACACAGTTAAGGCTCCAGTATAGCTCTGCGTTCGGCCGTACGCTGCTCTACGCCATTCGAACGCAGAGGCACAAGCGTATCCCCGCAGGGCATGAATGCGCCAAGCTCAAATTTTACGACCGCAAACGTGTTGTCGCACAATAAACTGCCCGGCACCGGACTGTTTTGTATGTGACACAAATGTATTAAATTCCTCTTCTTCATCCCTGATCTGGCATTTTCTTTAGTTGTTTTGCCAAAAGTCAAGTGATCGCTTCCTCCTCCGCTGACTCCATGACTGAAATGATGAGAAATTAATGAATTTGTCAAGAGCTAATTAAACTCAGGTCCAACGTGGCTGCGCGAATTTCTGCAGATTTCCTAGTGTAATGGTCTGATGTGTGGGCAACAGGACCAGCGCTCCCTGTTTATAGTTTATTTTTTAGAACTTTTTATTAACATATAAACACAGAACACTGCTGCGGCAGAAGCTACCAGCTCTCGCCTTTTTTTTCCACCTGACCTGTCAATTATTTCAGTAGGCGTGTCAGCAAATGACCAATCGGCTACCTCAATTTGTCCCGTGGGTAAACGCTCTGCCCTGCATCTGCTCAAATGACGTCAAGAATTTGGTGCAAATACGCTGAAGCCTCACGCTGAGCTATGGGGGTGAACTGCCTGTGCACAGAACGCGCGCACGGACCGGCGTACGGCCGAACACAGAGCTATACTGGAGCCATTATTAGAATGCACCCTGTTAGAATAAAAGAGTCCTGGATCCTGTTCCGGCAGGATTCGGCTCAAATTAAGCCCTGCTAATAAGTCACACACATGTCTAAATTATATATTGATGGTGCAGTTGAAGTGTGAATATTATGTCATACCATAAAGCCATGTATTTTATTGAAGTTCTTAATTGGATTACAACGGCAGATAATGCAAAATAAACTCTATTACTTTGGAACTACAGGTATAGGATGTTATATTTTACAGTCTCCTTTAGATATTTTATTAACCTTTAGACACCAACTCTAAAACTAAAACATCAAACATATGTTCATTAAATGTTTGATGTTTTAGTTTTAGAGTTGGTGTGGATTTTCATGCTCTTGCACCGCTATGCAAAAAAAAAAAAAAAAAAACTCAGGACAATGTTAGTTTTACTATTTTATGCTTATGTCTATTATTATATGTTTCAGTGTTTCAATGTTTAGATGTTTACTGTTGCACCGAGGGACTGAGAGAAACGCAATTTCGGTCCTGTGTATGTCCTGTACAGTACATATTGCAGATCTGACAATAAAGTTGACTTTGACTTTGACTTTGATATCTCCAAAGTTATAATATAATATTTTAAATGGATGTCAACAGCAAACACATTTCAAATGTCAAGGCGACAACAGAGTTGCTGGTTAATTCTTGCGTGTAACAGAAGATCTTTGACCCATTTGTCCACAGGTTAGGATTTATTCATAGAGCAAAATCAGTGCCAGGCAGGCAACAGTTATCTCAAACACAAAGTCTGAACACCTCCTGGACGCCTCCCTGGTGAGGTATTCCGGGCATGTCCCACTGGGAGGAGACCCAGAGGAAGACCTAGGACATGCTGGAGGGACTATGTTTCTCGGCTGGCCTGGGAACGCCTTGGGATTCCCCTGGAGGAGCTGGCCCAAGTGGCTAGAGAGAGGGAAGTCTGGGCCTCCCTAGTTAGGCTGCTACCCCCGCGACCCGACCCCGAATAAGCGGAAGAGAATGGATGTGGATGGATGGATGGACAACATTAAAGGGCAGGTTCAAATTTTATTTGTTTTATTAAAACGCCCTGGTGTCAGACCAGCAGAAATGTAATTCCCGAACATACTCGTCCGAGGGGGAACCACAAGGGCCGCTTCCGATGTACGGCACCTAAAAAAACGCGCTGGAAGCTGCAGGCTGAGCCTGGGGGACACTAATCTGCAGGCGGGCAAGAGCCGTTCGAATGGCGGCTGTCACAGACTCCTCCGTGTTGTCCTGGGAGGCAACAGAGTCAGACTCAGACACCTCGGAGCCCAGCCCCTAAAGGTCCTCACTGAAGTGGGTGCCAGAGGCAGCCAGTGAAACAGCATTGTCACCAGCGACCAATGCTTCATCTCGCTCGGGAGGGAGTGCCCTGTCCCGGTCATTATCAGTCTGAAAGGACCGGAGGAGGGTCCTCACGTGGGCCAGCTCGGCAGTGAGGTGATCCACCCTCGTGGACAACCTGTCCGTATCGGGCCATCTGGCTCGCTTCGCCGGCCGTGAAGGTGCAGCCATAGCAGGCTGTTTGCTCACGCCTGACCAGGCGGCAACGTGCTACGTGGCGAAGCACACACCCCGTCGGTAGGCTGCTCCAGCGCAGCCAACCGCTCCAATCTAATCGTCCAGGGCATGACAGCACAGTTGGGGCAAGCGTCATCTGACAGCGCCTCTCGGAGATGCCCCACACCGAGACAGGAGGGACACAAGTCATGTCCGTCCTCGGGCTGAAGCGGCATCAGACAGGACGAGCAACACAATGGTTGCAGCATCATGCTCGAAAAGCATGAGCAGTCAGCCACCAAGAGGAGTCAAGCACGAGCAGTAAACGCCACTGGCGACTCCGTTAGCAGGGAGAAAAACCAAATGTCACTGGTGAAGTCAGACAAAGTACAGAACTTAGTGCGAGCATAGACGCCACTGATGAGCTGTAATGACAAACAATAGACAACTCAGTGCGAGCGAAAACGCTGCTGGTGAGTTGGATAATAATCAGGTGAATTAACTCAAACACGAGCAATAAACGCTACTGGTGAGCTGAATAAATGGCAACAGAAAAAACTGAAAGTTATGCACCATAACTCATGTTCCCTGAAGGAAGGGAACGAGGTGCAACATACTTGCTATGGGAATTGTGCCCCCGCACGATTACCTGAAGGAATACAATCACGCCTTTATGGCTAGGGCGTCAACGTCGCGCCAGAGGCCCCGCCCTCTGGGTATTTAAGCGACTGACGCCCATCCATCTTCCTCCAAAATTGCACTTCACCGAGCTTTCAGCATTGAAAAGGGCCAGATATGTTGCACCTCGTTCCCTTCCTTCAGGGAACATGAGTTATGGTGCATAACTTTCAGTTCCCTTATCAGTCAGTCACTCGGTGCAACATACTTGCTATGGGAACGTAATTCATTCACGCCCTTGAAATGCTCAGTAAAATGCATGCTAGTGTGAACGTCTGCCCTTGACCAGCAGGCATCTCAAGGCTACTTTCTACTGTGTGTTAGAAAGGACAGCCTGAGTGACATCACACGCAGTAACATCCAAACTGTAATGCTTTGCAAAAGTGTTTAATGAGCTCCAGTTTGCAGCAACGCAAATGTCTGCAACTGGTACACACTTTAACAGTGACCACGAAGTGGCCAAGCCCCTAGTCGAGTGAGCGTGCACTCCAGAGGGCACCTGTTGACCTTTGCTACTGTACGCCCTTTTAATGGCCTCAATCACCCAATGTGAAAGGCGTTGTTTTGATAGGGCCTTTCAGGTAGCAGGTGCTGCAAAGCACACAAACAGTTGATTTGTTTTTCTCCATTCAGCTGTTCTCTGCATGTAAGTGTGTAAAGCTCTCACGGGGCAGAGAGCCTTCAGCCTTTCCTGTTCCTGAGTGAATACAGGAGCAGGTGGGAAGGAGGAGAGATCAAAGTCTAGACTCCTATGGTTCAAAGTCAAGACCTTGGGGATGTATACGGGATTAGGCCTTAAGGTGACCTTTGACCCGTCAGTGGCGAATCTGGTACACATTGGATGTACAGACAATGCATGGAGGTCACCCACGCGTTTCGCCGAGCAAAGTGCCAAGAGTAGAGCGGTTTTATAAGATAACAAGTCTATCTTAACCTCACTCAGTGGCTCGAATGGAGGATCACAGAGAGCTCCCAAGACCAGACTAAGATCCCAACCAAGGGTCAGGATCCTGTTGGGTGGCGTTGTCCTAAGCACGCCCTTCATAAATCTTATTATGATTGGATACACGCCAGGTGTCCTGTGTCCCCAGCCTTCGTGACAGGCTGAAATAGCTGATAGGAAAACTTTAATCGTTGAGAAAGAACAACCTTTTTCCATAAGACCTGAAGGAAAATCAGGAGCTGAGCCAGGTCGCATGAGTAAGAAATAATATTTCTTTCTGAGCCCCAAGCTTCAAAAATACGCCACTTCTCTGCATAGAGGGACTGTGTTGATACAGCACGAGCATTTTGTATGGTTTTTACCACATTTTCCGGCAGGCCTGATACCATCAGCTTGTTCTTTTCTGCCAACAAGCTGAAATGTTTAACAATTCTTGGCCTAGGCTACGAGACTACTTCTTCTGGTGACTTAGTTTGACCCTGAAGAAGAGCAGTTGGTGTATCCAGTTCCCCTCCAGGGGCCTTGGAAGCCATGACCCCTTGGAGGTCAACCAAGTTTGGGAGAAGGCCTTTTTGTTGATGTTCTACCAGGTTTCTCTGATCGAGAGTGATCGAAGGCAGATGCAACGTGTCGTCTTTATTATACAGAAGTAGAGCAGCATGTCTGTTTTCTCTCTCCTTGTTTTGGGTCATGGGACTGAAAAGCTGCAAATTTTGTAAACAAGCAGATCTTCTGACCCCAATGTGTTTCCCGGATGGGTCCAGTTTACTGGTCCTTGGCCTTAACAGAGCGTTGGAAACAGACAAACCCGGCCAGGGTCTGTGTTTCACCCGTTGGGGGGATACTGTTTAAGAGCAGAGCTGAACCAGCACAGTGAGAAAGGTCACATGCTGCCGGATCACTGCTTGGACATTGCATGTCACTCATTAATAATAAAGGGACAGCTGTAACGTGAGAACGTGGAGATGATTCTTTGCGTTTGGCAGACTTTAAATTGTTTGGTGATAAGGAGCCTAGTTCCCTTCGAATAACAGGAAGAGGAATCTGATTCAGCTCTGATCTGTTTACACACACAGCAGCCTGAACACAATTGCTTTTGTGAACGTGTGAAGCTAGTGGTTGCCTGTGAGCATCTGACGTGCCCCCCCCGCCGTTAGATTCTGTCGGTGCATCTCCCTGAGGCGCGGACATGTCACGTGTTTGCTTGGTTAGTGTATTGGCCGTCCCGTCGTTCACAATGGAGCGGGGGCTAGAGCACGTGACCCTCCTCACCTGTCTCCATGAGGGGTGGGGGGGCTGCTTGCAGACGCCTCTGTGCCTGTCCTCTACAGACGGAGTACAGTAGAGGCACCCTGCTGGGGTTCATTGATTATGCTAACATCCCGTGAGCCGTGAGGGAAGGGGGAGGGACGGTCCCCTCCCTTTATTCATTCAACCTTTACTTAGTCAGGTAAATCTTATTGAGCCTCGAGGGTTCATTTACGAAAGCGACCTGCTACAAACTAAAGAATGATGAACATCAATGATACAAATACATTAAACAATAAACAAACAAAAAAAGAAAAAGTAGCAAAAACATTATAAATTAAATGTACAAAAAAATCAAAGACAGGAACATATCTGCATTGGTTTTTGCCAGGATTCCAACAGATTCTGAAAACCATCCAGAGAGGTCAGGGCAGAGAGCTTCAGATATTTATGACAGCTGGCAGGCCAGAGGGACCTGTTCTGCTGAAGTTACTTGTGTTTGTTGCTTTTTTTTTTGAGTCTATAAAACAGAGAGGAGCTGTTTTTTTTAGCTTTATTCGTGCTTAAGTGCAACGACATGTTTGATTTTATGTCACTCACAGCAGGAAAAACATGATTTGTGCATGCAACAGAGTTACCATCTATTTGTACCGTGCTACAAATAAAGTCTGGACATGACCGGATAATTCCCCGTACCGCTTGGGCGGGTGACCATGTAAAGTCAAGACGTGAACCTGGTTCATCAGGCACGCTTTTGTCTGTAGTCCAGGTTCGCCGAGGAGGCCCTGTGTCTGACCACCTGGCGGGGGACGAACCTGTTTTTGCTCCATGCCTGCTCGGTACGAGGTAGGTCCGGCGGTGGTCTCTGCCGATGCTCATCCTCGTAGGCCGGCCGCTTCTGCAGTGGGGCACGTGTTGCCGAGCGGTGTCGAGGCTGCGCAGGTCTGCCTCTAGCAGACTCCCTTCTCCTGGGAATGCCCACCTGGAGAGCTTCGGCCTGTTTGCGCCTTTGGTCCAGCTTGGTCTGAATTCGATCCAAAGTTTTTCCATATAATCCTGTCGGCTCTATCGAGTGGTGGAGAAAAGGCACCTTTTGTCCCTCGGGGAGATCCGCTAAAGTCATCCACAGATGGCGTATCGTGATGACAACTTCCGCCATGCCTCTGCTTTGAGCAACAGCGGCTGTCCCCATCATGCAGAGCACAAAGTCTGTTGCCCTACGGGCTTCATCCAGCAAGTCGGCGGCAGCCTGCTTGTCCGTTGTTACCTGGAACTGTTGCAGTTTTTCAGCTAGGTAAGCCTGCATCAATGCAGACGCGTTCATGGCGCGCACCTTGAGTCCCTGAGCTCTGTAGCATTTCTCGAGAAGAGAAGCAGAGGCTCGACAAGCTTTTCTGGGAAGAGTTGGTTTTGTCCCGGATGACTTGGGGGCCAGGTGAGACGCTAGCGTGTCCTCAATTTGAGGCATGTTGGCTATTCCCACCTCATCCATCCCATCCATGTCGAGGAACTGTGAGAGTGGTAAGAGCATGGGAGCTCTGGGTTGAGGCCAGGTGCAAGTTAGTTCTGTGAGGTAGTCTGGGAACACAAGCATCCTTTGCCTCGTGGCGGCTTGCTGCTTTGAGTAAAAATAATTTCCTGCCAGCCTCGTGACCTGTTGACGAGGCGGAGGCTCTGGCCATGGGATGTGCCACGTGTCCGCTGCTCTATGGCACAGGTCGAACAGAGCAGGGATGGAAAAGTCAGTTTCTGGGAGCACAGGTACCGGGGTCTAGGAGAGGTCTTCTCCCTGTTCCTCCAGTTCGACGTCTGCGTCCTCTGCGGAAAATTCGCCTGAGGCTGAAATCGAGATCTCGTCCTCGTTCATCATGCCTTGAGTGTCGAATTCGACTGTTAAATCCACCATAGGAGCCAGCACGTCAGGGCTGTCACCCCATTCGACTTGCGTGCTGTCGTGTAGAGCCATGTTCTCGAGCTCCGGCGTGGAAGTGAGGGGCTCAGTGGTGTCCACATCCGCTGGCACTGCTGGGGCGCCCATGGCCTTGGCGACGAGGTCAACCCGGTGCCGCAGCACCGCATCCAGCATCTGGCTGCAGTGTGGGCAAAAGTCGGGCGCATCCAGCGCTGTTTTTGCGTGTAACATTCCCAGGCAGACTGGACAGGCCTCATGGGTGTCCGTCGCCGCGAGGGAGAAACCGCATCCGCTAGGACAGGCACGCGAAGTTGGGCTCGCCGTCCTGCTGGTTTTCCTTGGAAGTCTTGTCTTTCGCTTTCCTTTCTCTGGAGGCATGTCCGAGATAAGGCGAGCGAGTCCTTCCAGAATCCTTTTTCTTTTAATTTGTTTAGACGTCTCCTCCGTCGTGTCGCTTTCGCTGGCTTGCCCGCTATGAATTAGCAGGGGTAGCGTTTATGATGCAGTTAGCGCCGTCGAGTGAAGCAGTCTGTGGAGAGAGGAGAAGAAAATACTTCAGGGTTAGAGAAAATGTGCCCGACTAGCTTTCGCTAGTCCAACAGTACGCAGTAATAATTCTCTGTGCGCTCTGTGTAGGGAGCAAGCTCACCTCTGGTTGAGTGATGAAGCAACAGAGAAGTCCCGCGAAGAGAGGTAGTTCAGGTTTAAGCGAGGTGAAGGGCAAAAAAGAGGAAGATGGATGGGCGTCAGTCGCTTAAACACGCAGAGGGCGGGGCCTCTGGCGCGACGTTGACGCCCTAGCCATAAAGGCGTGATTGTATTCCTTCAGGTAATCGTGCGGGGGCACAATTCCCATAGCAAGTATGTTGCACTGAGTGACTGACTGATAAGGGAACTCCACGCTACAGGCGAGTCACATAAACAACAGAAGTTCAACACCACGCTAGCGAAAACGCTACAGGTGAGTCACATAACCCTTACGCAAGAAAAATATATTTTACAATATATTTTTCAACAATATATTGCATTTCATAATAATGTAATTTTGGGGTTGTTTGAAAGTATTTGACAAGATTAAGGTTACTGTGGTTTGTATCAGTTGATATGGATTATTAATACCCTAAAATTAAATTAAAATTACAGCATGAAATATATATTAAAATATATATTGAAAAATATATGAACACAATATATTGTAATATATGTAATAATATATAAGGAATTGCCGCTTTTAATATATTGAAAAATATATTAGAATATATATCTACACATATATGCCAAAATATAACAAAAAATATATCAAATAATATATTTAAAATATATTGTAAAATATATGAATTTAATATATTTTATGGTATATTAACCAATATATCTAAATATATTTTGCCATATATTGAAAAATATATGAACACAATATATTGTAATATATGTAATAATATATAAGGAATTGCCGCTTTTAATATATTGAAAAATATATTAGAATATATATCTACACATATATGCCAAAATATAACAAAAAATATATCAAATAATATATTTAAAATATATTGTAAAATATATGAATTTAATATATTTTATGGTATATTAACTAATATATCTAAATATATTTTGGCATATTTTTTTTACATATGTGGCTATTCTTTATATATTATATAATATATTGCATTATATATTACATTGGTACATTTGTCAATATATTTTAGAATATATATATATATATATATATTATATATATATTACATTGGTACATTTGTCAATATATTTATATATATATATATATATATATATATATAATATATATATATATATATATATATATATATATATATTTCACACATGCTTTTGAACAGTTAAACATTTTAACAATACACTAAATAACAGGATACAGTATTTAAAATGGAACTTCACTTTTATTCATTTACACAAAAAAAACTTTTTAACAAGTTATTATTATTATTTAAATTATTCAAATTCAATTTAAATAGCATATATTTATTTTAATTACATGTCATTTATGCATATGTAATGAACTAAATTAATCAAAATGCATAACATTTATGCAATTCCTTTCCATTCATACCAACAATCTTAATGAAGCAATCAGTTGTTGTTCTTTCAACATCTTTATTAAACTTCAAATCATATTAAATACACAAAATTATAATATCAAAATTAAAGTTTCACTTGTGCATATTCACAAGACCATAGGTCCCATTTTGGCCATACTTTTCCTAAAATATTACAAGTAAAAAAAATAAAGACTTCACCTTAGTGGATTTTGTAGAAACTTAAGCACCTTTTAGAACAAATCTTTGTAACACTTAACTCCACTGAATCTGGAAACAATTCAAGAAAAAAAATCTGGTTTGAGCGAACACTTAACTCCACTGAATCTGGAAACAATTCAAGAAAAAAAATCTGGTTTGAGCTGAGGTAATACAATATGTCCCGCTAAAACATTTTAGAAACCAACCATCTATGAACTTGCATAAGAACTCACCTACACAGCCACATTCACACATCACTTCCTGTTAAGTGCTTCAACATCAAAAGAAAAAAAAAAGAACATTAAACAGGTATTTTCCTGACACACCCTTCA
>JBBPBX010011685.1:15456-55472 GCA_038048925.1 Garcialebias charrua
CAACTTTTCATCTGAAATATTTATGCAGTTAAAATGTTTGTGTTGGGTTAAATATCAGCTCCCAACTTTAGCTTGTGATGAATTATTTCTCCTACTGACCTGTTTGGACTGAGCTTTGAACTTTCAAATGTACACTTACATTTTTGTTTCCAGGTGATCCAGGACTGTGATTTTTGGACTGAAACACTCATCCAGGCCAGGGTTTTTTGCTGAGTGTGTACGACAGACTGTGTGTGAAGTATTAAGTGAGCAGAAGACTGTAACAGCCTCGCTCAGCGCTCGCCAGCAGCATGTTACGTTGGCAGAGGAACTGTCCTTTCTGCACAGCTATTCGTGCCTCTGCTGTGTTTGTCTGTGTGTGTGTGCGTGTACGTTTGTGTGACCACTGTGGTTTCAACTGAGGGATGCTCAGTTTGCTCTGAACATCAAGGTAACTGAGGAGAAAGTGTGTTGATTTGTGTGTGGAAACAGATTATTAGTATTTTGAAGTTGTGCATGAAGAATACTGTATACTGCGTTAATCCAATTGCCTGAAGGTCCCATCAGACCTGGAATCAGTGTACCTTTTCTTTTCAGTTGTAATCAGTCAGGAAGAAGCTCCTCATATTAGAAGTGGAATGTCTTTAAAAATCAAAAAAGAAAGTCCGCTTGCCTTCTCTTCTATTTGCTGATAACCACAAAGCGAGTTTCCCTCCTGAACCTGTAGCAAAGCAGCCTTTGAGTGGAAGAAATGGATGGATGAATGGATGATAGATGGATAGAATTATGGATGGATGAATGATGGATGGTGGATGGATGAATGATGGATGGATGGATCTACAAAACGGTGTCAAAAAGTTCAGATGTTTGTGCCTAAAGCCAGTTTATACTTCTTGTCGCACGTCTTTTACCCCCCGTTGAGTGCCCAGCGATGACGTAATTGCGTGTGTGTCACCGACCGCATTTGAGTGTTTGTACTTTGAAAAGACTGGGGGATACATTATAGTGATCCCTCCCTCTTCCCTCCCACTGCATAAGTCATGCGCACTCCCACCGGACCGCCTCGGCTTCTCTTCAAAACTATCCATGTCAAAGCAAAAACAAAAACCGGCTTGTGGAAAGCCGTTTTCGCACTGCACAGCCCTCCCCTGGATGAAAATCAGCTCGCGCTGAAAGGCGGAAATGCTCTGATGGGTGCGCGCTTCGTGTTATTATTTACCTTCTGAAATAAGCTGATTTGTCATCAGTTGTTAACAAAAATTTAACTCAGAAACACCAATACAGTATATATATTCAGCTAACACATTTTTGGGGCTTTACTGTAGTTATATTTTAATGAAATTCAGCTTGCGCTGAAAGGCGGGAATGCTCTGATGGGTGCGCGCTTCGTGTTATTATTTATCTTCTGAAATAAGCTGATTTGTAATCAGTTGTTAACAAAAATTTAACTCAGAAACACTAATATATATATATTCAGCTAACACATTTTTTTTTTTGGCTTTACTGTAGTTATATTTTAATGAAATTCAGCTCACGCTGAAAGGCGCAAACAAAAAAACGCCCACAAACTTTGAACCAATCACACGCTTCGAGCCGCATCGTCCGCATCTCGCAGTTCTGACTGGGGGCCATGTACAAGACAAGCTGTCACCGGGGGATTGCAGCGGGAGTGCAAACGGAGGTTGCACAACTTTTTTTCACTCAACGGGGGGTAAAAGACGTGCGACAAGAAGTATAAACCAGTCTTAAGCATTCACTGAGAGAATTTCTATCAGTGCCTTTTCAGATTTTGTCGGGAGTTTGGGTTGCTGAGGTAAAATGTCCCTTGGGTTGCCTCTCAGTAGAACAGAGCTAAAAAATCTCCTCTGAGTGTAAGAAAGGAGGCATCCTTATCTGATGATACCTCAGGTGACTCTTTTTGGTTTTGAGGAGCACAACTCTGACCAAGTGTCTGGCCAAATGTGGCCCTTCTTAACATCTTGCCTGTCCCCCAAGATGTTATTTTCAATGTAAAATACTTTTATCACTTTACTTTTTTCAGTTATCTTAGATTTAGTCTGATTGGTGACTCTAAATTGACCCTAGGTGTGAGTGTGAGAGTGGATGGTTGTTTCGTGTGAGTGAGACAGGTCCCTCTTGTAAATGAGTCCCTGTGACTCAATGAGGCTAGCCTGTATAAATAAAGGTTGAATGAATGCTGTCAAAAATGCAACAGAAACTGTGAAATGAGACCAACTCTTATTGAGGAAACTGCAACCAAGAAAAGATGTTGGGTATCTGACTTGACAATGTATATTCTGAAACCAGCCCTTAGTTTGAAAAAGGTTTTGATTTTGGCCCCCTTTTGTAAGTGGATTTGACACCCCTGCACTAGCCAGTCAGGAGCAATGCCTTCATTACAGCTGTCGAAGCCTCAGTCCATTGATCCATTGATCCATGGATCCATTGACCCATTGATCCATCTCTCACTCCATCCTGCCCTCACTTGTGAATGAGACCCTAAGAGGATTAAACTCATCTGTTTGGGACAGAAACTTTCCCTGACTCAGAAGGAGCACTACATTCACACTGCAGGAAAAAGTGTCCGAAATCTGAATGTCTTTCTGCCCATACAGTATTTTTGTTATGACAGTCTGAATGTGGCTAACGTATATGGTCAAATCTGACAGATTTTTTTCATCAATGGTTCTGAATCAGATCCATATCTGCTGTTTTTCAAAGTGACCTCAGTCTGAACAGTCTTGTCTCATCTGACTCGTCTTGTTTCATCTGACTCCACATCAGTGATGTAGGGGTGTGTGGATTGATCCACATACTGGTAATATGTCCATCAATCCATCCATCCATCTTTTCCGCTTATCCGGGGTCGGGTCGCGGGGGTAGCAGCCTAAGTAGGGAGGCCCAGACTTCCCTCTCCCCAGCCACTTGGAGCAGCTCCTCTGGGGGAATCCCAAGGCGTTCCCAGGCCAGCCGAGAAACATAGTCCCTCCAGCGTGTCCTGGGTCTTCCTCTGGGTCTCCTCCCGGTGGGACATGCCCGGAACACCTCACCAGGGAGGCGTCCAGGAGGCATCCTAACCAGATGCCCGAGCCACCTCAACTGGCTCCTCTCGATGTGGAGAAGCAGCGGCTCTACTCCGAGTCCCTCCCGGATGACTGAGCTTCTCACCCTATCTCTAAGGGAGAGTCCAGCCACCCTGCGGAGAAAACTCATTTCAGCCGCTTGTATCCGAGATCTCGTTCTTTCGGTCACAACCCAAAGCTCATGACCATAGATGAGGGTGGGAACGTAGATCGATCGGTAAATTGAGAGCTTTGCCTTTTGACTCAGCTCTCTCTTCACCACGACAGACCGGTACAGCGCCCGCTTCACTGCGGACGCTGCACCTATCCGCCTATCGATCTCACGCTCCAGTTTTCCCTCATTCGTGAACAAGATCCCGAGATACTTAAACTCCTCCACTTGGGGCAGGACCTCCTCCCCGACCCGGAGAGGGCATGCTACCCTTTTCCGGCTCAAGACCATGGCCTCGGATTTGGAGGAACTGATCCTCATCCCGGCCGCATCACACTCGGCTGCAAACCGCTCCAGTGAAAGTTGTAAATCACGAACTGATGAAGCCAGTAGGACCACATCATCTGCAAAAAACAGAGAAGCGATTCTAAGGCCACCAAAACGGATCCTCTCAACACCTTGGCTGCGCCTAGAAATTCTGTCCATAAAAGTTATGAACAGAATCGGTGACAAAGGGCAACCTTGGCGGAGTCCAACTCTCACCGGAAACGAGCCTGACTTACTGCCGGCAATGCGGACCAAGCTCTGACACCGGTCGTACAGGGACCTAACAGCCCATATCAATGGGCCTGGTACCCCATACTCCCGGAGTACCCCCCACAGAACCCCCCGAGGGACGCGGTCGAATGCCTTCTCCAAGTCCACAAAGCACATGTAAACTGGTTGGGCAAACTCCCACGCACCCTCCAGGACCCTGCTGAGGGTGTAGAGCTGGTCCAGTGTTCCACGACCAGGACGAAAACCACACTGCTCCTCCTGAATCCGAGGTTCGACTATCCGACGGACCCTCCTCTCCAGAACCCCTGAATAGACCTTACCAGGGAGGCTTAAGAGTGTGATCCCCCTATAGTTGGAACACACCCTACGGTCCCCCTTTTTGAATAGGGGAACCACCACCCCAGTCTGCCAATCCAAGGGAACTGCCCCCGATGTCCACGCGATATTGCAGAGTCGCGTAAGCCAACACAACCCTACAACATCCAGAGCCCTAAGGAACTCCGGGCGAATCTCATCCACCCCCGGAGCCTTGCCACCGCGGAGCTTTTTAACCACCTCGGCGACCTCAGCACCAGAGATCGGAGAACCCGACCCAAAGTCCCCAGGCTCCGCTTCCTCAGTGGAAGACGTGCCAGTAGGATTGAGGAGGTCTTCGAAGTATTCCGCCCACCGACTCACAACATCCCGAGTTGAGGTCAGCAGCACGCCACCCCCACCATAAATGGTGTTGGTCGCGTACCTCTTTCCCCCCCTGAGACGCCGGATGGTGGACCAGAATCGCCTCGAAGCCGTACGGAAGTCATTCTCCATGGCCTCTCCGAACTCCTCCCACGCCCGAGTTTTTGCCTCAGCAACCACCCGAGCCGCATGCCGCTTGGACTGCCGGTACCTATCAGCTGCTTCCGGGGTCCCACAAGCCAAAAAGGCCCAATAGGACTCCTTCTTCAGCCTGACAGCATCCCTCACTGCCGGTGTCCACCACCGGGTTCGAGGGTTGCCACCACGACAGGCACCAACAACCTTGCGGCCACAGCTCTGATAAGCTGCCTCGACAATAGAGGCACGGAACATGGCCCACTCGGACTCCATGTCCCCCGCCTCCCTCGGAACGTGTTCAAAGCTCTCCCGGAGGTGGGAGTTAAAGCTCCGTCCCGGAGGTGGGAATTAAAGCCGTCTTACGGGAGACTCTGCCAGACGTTCCCAGCAGACCCTCACAATACGTTTGGGTCTGCCAGGTCTGACCGGCATCCTCCCCCACCATCGGAGCCAACTCACCACCAGGTAGTGGTCAGTTGACAGCTCCGCCCCTCTCTTCACCCGAGTGTCCAAGACATGCGGCCGCAGATCAGATGAGACGACAACAAAGTCGATCATCGAACTGCGACCTAGGGTGTCCTGGTGCCAAGAGCACATATGGACACCCTTATGCCTGAACATGGTGTTCGTTATGGACAATCCATGACGAGCACAGAAGTCCAACAACAGAACACCACTCGGGTTCAGATCAGGGGGGCCGTTCCTCCCAACCACACCCCTCCAGGTCTCACTGTCATTGCCCACGTGAGCGTTGAAGTCCCCCAGTAGAACAAGGGAGTCCCCAGGAGGCGCACTCTCCAATACCCCCTCCAAGGACTCCAAAAAGGGTGGGTAGTCTGAGCTGCCGTTTGGCGCATAGGCACAAACAACAGTCAGAGCCCGTCCCCCCACACGTAGGCGAAGGGAGGCTACCCTCTCGTTCACCGGGGTGAACCCCAACGTACAGGCACCAAGATGGGGGGCAACCAGTATGCCCACTCCTGCTCGGCGCCTCTCACCAGGGGCAACTCCAGAGTGGAAGAGTGTCCAACCCCTCTCAAGGAAACTGGTTCCAGAGCCAGAGCCATGCGTTGAGGTGAGTCCGACTATTTCTAGTCGGAAACTCTCAACCTCACACACTAGCTCAGGCTCCTTCCCCACCAGAGAGGTGACATTCCATGTCCCAATGGCCAGCTTCTGTAGCCGAGGATCAGACCGCCAGGGTCCCCGCCCTCGGCCACCACCCATCTCACATTGCACCCGACCCCTTTGGCCCCTCCCACAGGTGGTGAGCCCATGGGAAGGGGGACCCACGTCTCCTCTTCGGGCTGTGCCCGGCCGGGCTCCATGGGTAAAAGCCCGGCCACCAGGCGCTCGCCAGCGTGCCCCACCTCCGGGCCTGGCTCCAGAGTGGGGCCCCGGTGACCCGCGTCCGGGCGAGGGAAAACTTAGTCCATTAATTGTACTCATCATAGGGGTTTTTGGGCTGCACTTTGTCTGGTCCCTCACCTAGGACCTGTCTGCCTTGGGTGACCCTACTAGGGGCATGAAGCCCCTGACAGCATAGCTCCTAGGATCATTGGGACACTCAAACCCCTCCACCACGGTAAGGTGGCAGCCCAGGGAGGGGTGGTAATATGTCATGCAGTTTAAATTTCAGAACTCCACACGTCTTCAGCTACAGAACAGAAGTCTGATTGCTTTGTATTTTTTCCCATTTTTCATGTTCTGGATGACTTATGCTGCGTTCCAGTTGCCTCATATTCTGGAAACTGTGAAGTGGTAGTGACGTCATTTCCCAAGCTACCACTTGAAAACACGTTCCGGTTCTCCCAGTGGAAAAACAAGATGGACTCACGCTTTGTTTTTGTTGCTGTTTCTGAATATAATCAATTACTAACCAGATATGCACCCCTGACACTTGTAGTGGACATGACCATGCCCGCTCTGATACTTGAACTGTCCCAGTGACACCTTTTCACTGATACTCTCAGAAAAAGGACATTAACACTATTTTATTACATTATTTTGAATCAAAACACAATAAGTCATAAGAGACTCTCTTATTCCTCTATTTTTGTGTTAATGAATAACCTTGTGTTACTTGTATAAGCATTATTGAATTCAATGTTTGTTAAGTCAAAGACTGTTTAATTCAAACTGTTTAATTCAAGTTGGAAATCCAATGGTATTTCAAAATAATGATCACTTCTTCATATGATGAATCAAACGGTGAAAGTGAATTAATATGTCAGACTGAACTCGATCAGTTTTGTTAGAAGTTAGAATGCAGTTTCAATCAGTTGTTTTATGAAGCTGGCTCCAGTCAATCTGTTTCTCTCTCTTCATTCTAAACAACTTCTTCTCTGTTCTAAAAACTGATATCCGAGTGACCTTCATCCCACTGGTTCGTTTGGACCAATGGGGAAACAACAAGTCACTGATCTGAGATCCTTCCTTAAAGTTCTAAGCTGTTGCTGGAACTGACGAAGTTTTGCTGAGGACCTCAATGCCATGAGGTTCCCCAGAGAACTGATGATCGTCTGGTCAACACGCTAATGACCACATCATTCAGTTAAAGACTTATAACATGCCTGTTAAGTCATCATCAACAGCTGAAAAAGCTCTCTTTTATTGACATTCCTTTAAGGAACGTCTTATCTTGAAAACAACACCAGGAGCTGCCGTTACTTTCGGTTCGAGTCAAGGCGCACGTCTGGAGACGCTGAGAATGGTAAACGAACTGACCAAACTGGACCGAGGGAGACTGACCATCTTCACGAGGTAAAAGTCGTCAAATGCTTTGCCAAGGGTACCAACGTGTAGCCGAGTTCAGCCGGAGAGCTGCCATGCTTCTGGTTAAACACATCAAGATAACTCCCTGACTCTTAACTTCTTTTCCTCCATTTACTTCCTCCTAAACCTTTATCTTCCTAAGCCAGAAACTAAGTTAATGTACCTGCAGAAATGAGTAAAATATCATACTTTTGCTGTTCTGTTGTTCCTATGTTTCATCTATGCTGAAGTTAATTATAGGAAAAATAATCAACCAATCATGTACATAATGTGTGATGTAATTTATTGATTATGTTAAATAAATGGACCAGTCCTGCTGTTCCAACATAAGTTTAACGTTTCCTGTGAATTACATCTGGTCAAAGTATAGAATTATTGGTATTAAGCTGAAAAAGAGAGAACTCGTTTAATTAATGATGTATTTTTGTGTCAGTCTAAACCCTGCCAATTTATACATCTAAAATATAGGTAAGTCAGTAAACTGACCCCGTCCTATATTACTACATTGGTGGCCCGTGAACAGGTCTCTGAAAAGTTTAATATTTAATATTTCTGTACTTTGAATGTTGGCATAATTTTGTCCAAGTTTTTAGACTCTGAAAACGATAGTTTTTTGGCTGGGAAAGTGTGTCAGGCTGCAGGAAACTGCTGGTTAATGTCACTTGTAGCTGAGGAATTGTCTTTACTCAACTTTTAAACGTGTGTTGAAGTTTTTGGGTTAAAATTTGATGTTGCTGTGTGGTTCTGGTTCTGAGTCATTTGGACTCTGCTGACGTGTCACAGATAAAAGCGCATCTACGTTTGACCGCCGTGTCAAACGGTGCCTATAAGAGCTTCATAGTTCATCTGAAAATTGCTGTCGAGTGGTATCGTTACATTTTAAGCAGGAATAATAGCATTTTGTGTCTGAAGCTGTCGGATCTGGTTCTGACCCGGTCCAGTTGTTAGCTCTGACGTGTTGCTGCAGATACGGTAAAAAGTCCGTGTTGGCGACATTTATCTTGCTATTTTTACTGGGCGCAGCTTGGTAAAACTGTTCTGATGTGAAACGATTCGTTCACGGAATTTTTGTGGTGAATTTTAGCGTTTTATGAGTTGAAAAAGAGTCTAGGTTTGATAAGCTAAATGCTGACGCTACGTTCATAACATCTGTTGTCATGCTGTGGTTGGTTCAAGGTGATCACGTGATACGCAGTTGATCGTCGAATTTCAGTTTTGTTCACACAATTCTGACAGATTGTCTGGCTTCTTTCGTTTTTAGGCATAAAATATCGTCAGAAACTGTTTAACCGCGGTGTTTTGAGATATTTAAAGGGGTTTTAGAGCGTTTAGACGTCGGTAGAACTCAAACGTCCGACTGCACGCACGTCCCTAAATGCAACACGACTGACACGTCAAAGGAAGTGACGTGACCCAGATAGAGAAAAAAAGGAAAAAGATCGTTTTTTTATGTATCTAAAAGTTCACAGAACTTGTTCTAAACATTTTAAACAAATCCATTCGTTTCTTAAATGAACGTTTGTTTAGGCGATTGTCACATCCAGGCTAAAACTCATCCCAAAAGTTGACGTTTATCCGATTTAGTTTAAAGCTACGGCTAAATGCTAAAAGGTAGTCAACGCGGCCTTAGAGCCAACAGCGCCTCTATAGCGGCCAGAATGAGTAATTACAGTCACATTGTGGTAAATTTCAGCTTTGAAAACCTGCAATCTGCTGGTTTAAAAGTATGAGAACAAGAAACATTTACACAGAATAGATGCTAAACCCTCTGCATTTATTTTAAAACAACATCTTTTAAAGTTATTCTGTGCACTCCAGTTTATTTTAAATGAAAAGTTTAAAATAACAAACAAAAAGCATCTGCTGACTTGATTTTCACAAAAATCAAAACAAAGATAGCAGAACAAATTTGAGGATGTCAAATAACAAATTAATAAAAATCACTGATTTTTATTTGGAATAACATCTGTAATGTTATGTTGAGCATACAAAAACTCCAGTTTATTTTAAATAAAAAAATATTTAAAATAACAAACAAGAGATCCTATTTTCACTCCTGATAACTGTCAAAATACAGCAAAACAGTTTAGCCAAACTGCAATACATCTTTTTAAGGCATGATGGAGCAGCTTCCTGGGAACATTTTAGTGTGAATATTGCATTTATTTCAAATCTTTTAAAAAGTTTTTGAGTAAGTAAAACGAAAATCATGCTTGTGTTAGTTAGTAACTGTTGTTAAAAAATAAGTTATATTTAAAGTTAACACTGCTTGCATTTAACTTTTACAATTCATTTAAGGGTAAACCCTGAAAGAAGGTACCTATGAATAGAAATACTTATTACACGGTGAAACACTTAAACCACACAGCTGGTTAGTTTGATTGACTCAATGCCACATTTAAAAGTGAAGATTTATTTGCACACATTAAAATACGAACTGTCTTATTGATTTTCACAAAAATCAAAACAAAGATGGAAGTTCAAGAAGGTGCGCGTCCAAGGCTCATACAGTATGTGCCTCTAGTAGACTCATACAAAGGATCCGAAGAGGGACCCCGAAGCCGAGGACCTGCTCCCCCTGCACCTCGCACAGAGAAAAAATCTTTCTCATTGTGTGGTGACTACTTAGCTGCCCGGAATGTCTTGCAGAGAAAAGATGAACATCCATTGCGTTTCTTTGACAGAATTTTCAAGGCGTATACAGGCGACATAAAGGAACCAGGACTGGAAGAGCAGACGCTTTTCAAATCTGTTTTCAGAAATAATCTAATCTCTGATATTAGATTCAAGTTGCCATTATACACCTGGTGTCAATTAGAAGTAACATCTTTGGATGAAATAAAACAGGGTGCTGTAAAGGCCTTTGAGGCTCACATGCAAAGCAAAACACCCTCTGAGGTGTGCCCAGGTCAAAAGGTCGTATCCCAGTCGCAAAAAATAGAAGAGGTTCTCTCTCCTATAGAAAGCGAGAATAAACGCTGTCGTATCAAAGGCCCTCTGACCTCAGAAGAGAGGGAGAACATACGTCGGTTGTTAGAAAAGTTGGATAATGCAAGCAAGAATAAACAAGATTTTCAAACTGACAAACAACGAAATGTTGGTGCCAGCTGGAACAGTGACCCACAATGGTTTAAAGGGAGCCCCGCTCCTAAAGCACCTCAGATTGAAGAATCTGAGACAAGCAACGAACCACAAAAGGTAGGTGTTCACTCTTTAAGAGACCCAAAATGGTTCAGATCGAACCAGGTGGGTGAAAACCAAGGTCTACCGGTGGGTGAACTTCAAAAGAAATTGAAGTATGAGGACCTATACTCATGTAACAATGCATGGTCCCAACAGAAGCCCCCAAGCCTCGGAACTGCACCTCCTGCGCCTCGAACAGAACAGTTCAAGACATGCAAAGAGTCACGAATGTCCCAGAATAATGGCCCGACACCTCTATGCTCGGAAGAGACAGAGGAAGTAAGTAGTTTGTTAGTAGATTTGAATGTTACAGTGCTTGACCAACCTGATACAATGAGTGGCGTTATCATTGATAATGACACTAACAACATTGACCTACCTGGAACGATGTGCAGCACTATCTTTCACAAAAACTCAGAGCACACAGTTAACATTAATAACATTAACACAAATGCCACAGATGTTGACAATAAAGATGTTGACAGCAAACAAAATGCTGACAGTCAACAAGATCCTGAAAGTCATGACACGGTCTGTCTAACAGCAGGTACCGCGGAAGGCACAAGGGAATCCCCAACCGAGAGCACAAGCCCGGTAAGTGAACCTTCAAATACAGGGGCAGAAGAGTCCCAACAGTTGGACCCAACCCTGGTCCAACATGAGAACATCCTCTGCGAGCTGGAACAATCTGCACTCGTTGAACACTGCCTACCACAGGTAGTAGAAGGTGTGGAGATCCACGGATCCCACACCGAAGACGCTGTACTGTCCTCTGGGACAGATAAATCGGCAACCAGCCAAGCTTTCGAGGAAACCTTGGTTCAAGAGCATTTGAGTCTAGAACTAATCAGAAATGACACAGTTTCTACAGACTCAAAGAGCCCCTCTTCAGACAAAGGGGGGAAACGCTCGCACACCAACAACAGTGACCCGTCGCAGTCTGAACAATCAGACACACCTGCGACTGTGCCGACAGTTGTGACACACCTGAATTACACAGAGAGAGGTAAACGTAAGAAGAAACGTTGGCCAAAAACTAACAGGTCCCTGTGTACTGTCTACTCTCAGCTGCGAAAACAGCTTAAACTAAACATTGGCATCCTAACTTGTGCCCATGGACGGACGTCCTCACCTGTGTTCGTGGTCCCCCATGACCTCAGGGGGGTGATGTTAGGTCATGCCCAAGACAAAGACAAAGATTTCAATAACCCCACAAACGACAAAGATCTCGCAAACTCACAGACTTCATGGGAAATTAAGGTCGTCCAAGCACACGATAGTAAATAAACTAAACAGTTTAAACTATATTAGTTGCTAAAAGAAACCATTCCAACTAGAACTTAGAAACGCTAAGTCTAAAAACCCACAACAAAAAACTAACCTTAACAACCGTTTAAATCTGCAGGATTTAATTGACATCGGTTATAAAGCTAAGACCTGTTTTTATTGTGTGATACACGTTGGAATCTGACGACAGGAGTGAGTTGAAGCGGTGAAACGTTGTTTTCTAGTTGCTTAATTGCTACTTTTGTTGTTGTTGAAGCTTGGTACAGGTAGTCCCCGATTTACGAGCGCTCTGATCTACGAGGTTCCAGACTTACGAGCTGGCGAATTTTTGGAAAAAACGCAAAAAATACTGAGTTTTCATGTGTTTTTTCACCACAGTTCGTTAGCTAAACATGTGGACACACGTTTCCGATCATTTTTATGCACTCATAAGCAGTTTTTTGATGAAAAACGAGTGTTTGTAGTCGCGCTAGCGAAACCGTTCCAATTTACGAGCGAAATTCCGGACTTACGAGAGACATGGCAACCGTTCCGAAATACGAGATTTCCGGTTTACGAGCGCCTCGTTGTAACGGATCTCGCTCGTAAATCGGAGACTACCTGTATTGTTTTTGAACACTCCCAGCCAAAAGAGGTTTTTATTAATGATAAGTTAAAGACTTAAATGGATTTAACTATGCCAACATGCAGTTTCATTTTGTTAAACCTCAGTCAATGAAGGGTCAATGTAGTTTAAAGCTACTTTAGGTACCATAAACTACACTGGTTTCACAATTTCTAATTTGAACCGATTCGATCGATTCTATTCTAGATCATCTATTCATTTTGATGAGTCTCGCCATAGACTTCAAAATTTATAGGGAATACCAAATCCTACGTCGTCGTCTTAAAGGACAACAGACATTTAGACCAAACTATATTTTCTTTTCTATTTTAGTTTAACTTTAAGCTAAGTTATGAATGGAGGAATAGTTTGGAAGAAGAGGCCTTCGTTACAGAAGCCCTCCTGAACATTCTATAGACGTAGATCCCTATATTTAACTTTTGATGCATGATCCACCCCTTAATTGGTAGTTATAGCTGATCTAAACCATGATAGCTTACATACCAGGTGCATATAGGTAAGGCTTAATGTAAAATCCCAATCATAAGCCCACCTAAAACCACATAATTGCATGACACATAGAACCAGAGTGGCACGGACTGGAAACCAACCAGCCAACAACCTTCGATGTGGGGACCTGCTACTTCAACGTTGGTCTTCAACCTTCATCCAAGGGTCGCCTCCTCTGCGTCAATCGAGGGATCCCCTCTACATGCTGATTATAAAAACAATTGTTGCTGATGAAATCACCAACTCTAATCGATATGGAATTACTGCTGTGGAATTACCGCTGTGGATTATAAGACTTTGTTTTCCAAAGGATCACAGACTTTGTTTTCCAAGAGTTAACAGACTCAGTTTTCCGAGGGATTAAAAGCTTACCGCAATGGGATTACCTACGAACAGTATGGAATTTCCAAAAACTTTATGGGATTATAATTTTTTATTTCTTTTTCCACTTGCTGGATTACTTCAAGATCAGAGACAGTTCAAGGTTTCCTTTCGTGTTGGACCCCATCCCCAAGGACTGGCGATGACTTCCAAAAGGGGGGAGATGTAGTGGGCATGACCGTGCCCGCTCTGATACTTGAACTGTCCCAGTGACACCTTTTCACTGATACTCTCAGAAAAAAGACATTGACACTATTTTATTACATTATTTTGAATCAAAACACAATAAGTCATAAGAGACTCTCTTATTCCTCTATTTTTGTGTTAATGAATAACCTTGTGTTACTTGTATAAGCATTATTGAATTCAATGTTTGTTAAGTCAAAGACTGTTTAATTCAAACTGTTTAATTCAAGTTGGAAATCCAATGTTATTTCAAAATAATGATCACTTCTTCATATGATGAATCAAACGGTGAAAGTGAATTAATATGTCAGACTGAACTCGATCAGTTTTGTTAGAAGTTAGAACACAGTTTTAATCAGTTGTTTTATGAAGCTGGCTCCAGTCTAATCTGTTTCTCTGTCTTCATTCTAAACAACTTCTTCTCTGTTCTAAAAACTGATCTTCTCCTATCCGAGTGACCTTCATCCACTGGTTTGTTTGGACCAATCAGAGAAGAACAACAAGTCACTGATCTCAGATCCTTCCTTAAAGTTCTAAGCTGTTGCTGGAACTGCCCGGAGTTTGCTGAGGACCTCAATGCCATGAGGTTCCCCAAAGAACTGATGATCGTCTGGTCAACACGCTAATGACCACGTCATTCAGTTAAAGACTTATAACTTGCCAAGTTATAAGTCATCTTCAAAAGCTGTGAAAAGCTTCACTTTATTGACATTCCTTTACGGAACGTCTTATCTTGAACAACACCAGGAGCTGCTGTTACTTTCGGTTCGAGTCAAGGCGCACGTCTGGAGACGCTGAGAATGGTAAACGAACTGACCAAACTGGACCGAGGGAGACTGACCATCTTCACGAGGTAAAAGTCGTCAAATGCTTTGCCAAGGGTACCAACGTGTAGCCGAGTTCAGCCGGAGAGCTGCCATGCTTCTGGTTAAACACATCAAGATAACTCCCTAACTCTTAACTTTTCTTCCTCCATTTTTCTCCTCCTAAACCTTTATCTTCCTAAGCCAGAAACTAAGTTAATGTACCTACAGAAATGAGTAAAATATCATCCTTCACTGTTCTGTTGTTCCTATATTTCATCTGTGCTGAAGTTAATTATAGGAAAAATAATCAACCAATCATGTACAAATGTGTGATGTAATTTACAATTATGTTAAATAAATGGTGCAGTCCTGCTGTGTCAACATAAGTTTAACGTTTCCTGGGAATTACATCTGGTCTAAAGTATAGAATTATTGGTATTAAGCTGAAAAAGAGAGAACTCGTTTAATTAATGATGTATTTTTGTGTCAGTGTAAAACCCTGCCAATTTATACATCTAAAATATAGGTAAGTCATTAAACTGACCTCATCCTATATTACTACACTGGACACACTGTCATGCTGATTAGGTAACAGGGGTCTGATCGGGACCGTTCAACGTAAAACTTTCCTGTTGTCAGGGGGCGTGGCTTAAGTGATGTCATGATTTGACCATTCAAGATTGCAGGGGACTGGATGTGGGTCAATCACTGAAGGTTTGATGTATTAAGACAGTTTTCGTGTAGGTTCTATTAGCTTTTCGTTTTTCATGTACGGATGTTGATCCAGAGCATTAAAAACTCCTCCAGCTTGTGTTATTGCTCTGGACCAATCTGAATTACCTGATAAAGGTTGTTTAAATGCTGCTGCTCTCAGTGTTTGCAACAAGCTGCCTTTCTTGCTTGTTGAAGAGACGTTCACGTTTGGATGATGTCATTACAAGAGCGTTAACAAGTTAAACGTGTTGCCTGCTGCAGATCCGATCTCCGTGAAACAACGTCGACACACAGCTTTGGATTTGTTCACGTCTTTTAACAAGAAAGCCATAATGTTCCCAAACAGGAGACCGCAACGAGAAGCTAGGCTACTATTGCTGCGCATGCTGCAAGATAATAGCTCCGTGCTGAAACACGCTTAGGGATTTTTAGTTCCGTGGTGCATAATCTCTCGTTAATAAAATTTAATGAGTGGAAAAAATGACCGAAACGATATGCAGGTGGACTGAACGTGCAGTACCGAAACGGTTCGGTACACCCACGTGTACCAATAAACCGCTATTTAACAGACTACTCGAGTAATCTACACATCGATTTTTCTGACATATATTGAGTTTTTCAATTTCACGCTGAGTATTCGTAGTGACGTCATTACAAACTGGTGTTACACCATATTCTGTGACCACCATATATTGTGACAGTGGGGGGGGGGGGGTGTTGCATGTACTGTTGCAGGTCACAAAATATGGTGTAACACTGGGTCCAATCGACCGAACCAGAACCAGCTTCCACTGCCTTGTTTCACAAACAAAATCAGAAGATATTAAATCTCTATACCCATAAAATCACCACCTATGAACATATTAATCTCTAAAACTAAACCTAATGCGCAGCACCGCTGGCAGTGGTGCAGGTTGGTCGACAGCCCCACTGTTTTTAAGTTTCATTTTTAACGTGCTGCAGGTTTCTTTCACTTTTGCAGCTTAATAATAATAACTAAACCCCTAACCCCCACCATCTACTCCTCCGGGAGCCAAAAATAGCAGCTCTGTTTTCCACACAGAAGTCTGTGGTTGTGTCAGGAAGGGCATCCGGCGTAAAAATAATTAGGAAATATACAGTAAATTCTTCTTTCTCAATAACAGGCGGTTTGCCTGTATCATTACCAGTCATGTGGTTTTTCATTTTCAAGTATTTTTAGCAACAATAAAGTTTATAAATGGTCATTTATAACAGCAACCGTCATAATGATCGTTTTTTCTCAGTGATAAAACTCCTAAAGGTTGACACTGGAAGAGTGATTTTGCTGTTACTTAACTTTGTTGAATTCAAAAGGATGATATTAAAAATAACTTTTGTCACAGGCGCTCCTTTGTTCAGAATAAAACAACTTTTTTCCTGCCTTTAAAAGTATTCTTTTGTAGGAATATGTTGAGTATATGAAGACAGAAGATGGTGATTGTGAGGGTAAAATGTTTGTGTGTGTGTGTGTGTGTGTGTGTGTGTGTGTGTGTGTGTGTGTGTGTGCGTGCGTGTGTGCATGTGTGTATGTGCTGAAGTAACATTTCCTTAATGTTCATGTATTTCAGTGGTTCCTGTCTCTGTTTAGAGCTGATTAAAAGAAGAAGTTCCTCAAGACTGAAGGCCTGATGTTGACCAGCAGGACCCAGAGCCTCTTATCATAAAGTGAAAGAAAAGACCCTTAGACCAGTCTGGTGGGAAACCAACTCAATATGGAGGAGACCGATTAACAGGCAGAAACCCAGATTTAAAGACTCACAAAGGCAGTTCAAGCTCTTCACAGACTGACAATGAGGCTGAATAAGAGGATAGTGAAATGACCAGTCCTGACTCTCTGCTAAAGAACTCATCAGACTCTGAATCAGAACGTGAAGACAATATGAAAGACTGGAAGGAGAGCAGGGCTCCTGAATCAGAGGTAAAAACTGTCAACAAATCTTTGAGCTGCTCTGAGTGTGGTAAGCAGTATGTCAGTAACCGGACTCTTCAAAGACACATGACAAGTCATTCAGGAGTGAAGTCTTCAAGATGTCTGCTTAATAAGAAATGTGTTGGAAAGAAGAAAAATGTAGAGTCACGCAGGAAAGTCCAGGCAAGGCCAAAATCAATAAGCTGTGATGACTGTGGTAAAAGATTTACTTCCAATTCAAATTTAAACAGACACATGAGAGTCCACACAGGAGACAAGCCATTTCCTTGTGAACTTTGTGGACAGAGATTTAATCAGAAGACACATTTAAACTCACACATGAGAGTCCACACAAGAGACAAGCCATTTCCTTGTGAACTTTGTGGACAAAGATTTAGTCGGAAGGACCATTTAAACTCACACATGAGAGTCCACACAGGAGACAAGCCATTTCCTTGTGAACTTTGTGGACAGAAATTTAGTCGGAAGGCAAATTTGAACATACACATGAGAGTCCACACAGGGGACAAGCCATTTCCTTGTGATCTTTGTGGACATAGATTTAGTCAGAAGACAATTTTAAACAGACACATGAGAGTCCACACAGGAGATAAGCCGTTTCCTTGTGATCTTTGTGGACATAGATTCAGTCATAAGGCAGATTTAAAGTCACACATGAGAGTCCACACAGGAGACAAGCCATTTCCTTGTGAACTTTGTGGACAAAGATTTAGTCGGAAGGACCATTTAAACTCACACATGAGAGTCCACACAGGAGACAAGCTGTTTCCTTGTGAACTTTGTGGACAGAAATTTAGTCGGAAGGCAAATTTAAACATACACATGAGAGTCCACACAGGGGACAAGCCATTTCCTTGTGATCTTTGTGGACATAGATTTAGTCAGAAGACAATTTTAAACAGACACATGAGAGTCCACACAGGAGATAAGCCGTTTCCTTGTGATCTTTGTGGACATAGATTCAGTCATAAGGCAGATTTAAAGTCACACATGAAAGTCCACACAGGAGACAAGCCATTTCCTTGTGAACTTTGTGGACAAAGATTTAGCCATAAGACAGCTTTAAACAGACACATGAGAGTCCACACAGGAGACAAGCCGTTTCCATGTGAACTTTGTGGACAGAGATTTAGTTGGAAGACAAGTTTAAACAGACACATGAGAGTCCACACAGGAGACAAGCCGTTTCCTTGTGATCTTTGTGGACATAGATTCAGTCATAAGGCAGATTTAAAGTCACACATGAGAGTCCACACAGGAGACAAGCCATTTCCTTGTGAACTTTGTGGACAAAGATTTAGCCAGAAGACACATTTAAACTCACACATGAGAGTTCATACAGGAGACAAGCCATTTCCTTGTGAACTTTGTGAACAAAGATTTAGTCATAAGACAAGTTTAAACTCACACATGAGAGTCCACACAGGAGACAAGCCGTTTCCTTGTGAACTTTGTGGACAAAGATTTAGCCAGAAGACACATTTAAACTCACACATGAGAGTTCATACAGGAGACAAGCCATTTCCTTGTGAACTTTGTGGACAAAGATTTAGCCAGAAGACACATTTAAACTCACACATGAGAGTTCATACAGGAGACAAGCCATTTCCTTGTGAACTTTGTGGACAAAGATGTAGTCGGAAGGACCATTTAAACTCACACATGAGAGTCCACACAGGAGACAAGCCATTTCTTTGTGAACTTTGTGAACAAAGATTTAGTCATAAGACAAGTTTAAACTCACACATGAGAGTCCACACAGGAGACAAGCCGTTTCCTTGTGAACTTTGTGGACAAAGATTTAGCCAGAAGACACATTTAAACTCACACATGAGAGTTCATACAGGAGACAAGCCATTTCCTTGTGAACTTTGTGGACAAAGATGTAGTCGGAAGGACCATTTAAACTCACACATGAGAGTCCACACAGGAGACAAGCCATTTCTTTGTGAACTTTGTGAACAAAGATTTAGTCATAAGACAAGTTTAAACTCACACATGAGAGTCCACACAGGAGACAAGCCGTTTCCTTGTGAACTTTGTGGACAAAGATTTAGTCAGAAGGACAGTTTAAACCACTGAACCACTAGACTGTTTTGTTTTCTATTGTTTATTGTTTGATTGTTTATTGTTTAAGGAAATTCTACCATTACTGTTCATTGTTCTTTAGTTTTAGCAGGTCGCTTTCGTAAATGAGCCCATGAGGTTCAAAAGATTTACCTGACTAAATAAAGGTTGAATGAATGAATGAACTAGACTGAGGAACAGCTTCTACCCTGAGGCTGTTAGACTCATGAATAAATGATAAGAATAATCACTGCAAACTATCACATCATGCTGATGCTGATCTGTTTCCTGTTGCTGTGTTCATTTGTGGCCATCTGCTCATACAGACTCATGTTCGTGCTGCTGTTATGATGTTTTTCTATTACATTGGTGCTTAGTGTATTTTTAGTTGATGTTTTTCTTAGTTCATTTCTTAGATGTTATTACTGTTCTTCTCCTACATTTTTATTGTTGGATGTAACTGGGACCCGGTGTACATAATCTCGTTTCATCACATGTACCACATGCGGTCTAAATGACAATAAAGATTCTCTGACTCTCTCTGACTCTGACTTAAACTCACACAGGCTTGACAGGTGGGCGTGGCAAGATGGCGCCTTTGTGTGGCTTCGCCGGTGCTACCTGATTTATCCGTTTTAGCCGTCTGTTGCTTTTATTTTTAGTCTATTTAGTCTTTATTTGTAACTGTCGCGTTTGCTGAACGTGTTTACGACCGAGATGCGCTGTTGGCGATCAAGGAGTCGCTAATGCTTTGTTGTAACAGCTGGAGCAGTTCTAGAGGGAGTGTTCCACCTCCATTTGTTTGCTGCTCACCTGAGTGCTTGCTGCAATACGCCTGAAGCAAGAAACGAAAGAGAGGATCTAGAGCTGGAATCAAGGCTCGTTTAAAACGATCGCACAGATTTTTGGCTGGTGAGTGGGGTTCATCTCGATGTCTGCGGATTATGCAATCCAGCTGGGAGTCGGACACGTCGTGGGGAGCTAGATTTGTAGAGTCCTGCAATAGCCCATCATCGATATTTGACTCACCTTGCATGAATGGCGGTCTACTTGTTCACCAAAGGAGGTTTATTTGCCATAATAGCTTCTCTGACAAGAGCAACTTAATCTGCGTATCGCTGGATTTAGATGTGAGAGTGGAAAATCTCTCATCTTTGCGCATGGCGCTCCTCAACGTTCGCTCCATCAGTAACAAGTCATTTGCTTTGAACAAATTGTTAACAAAGGAATCGCTCCATTTCATGTTTTTAACTGAAACATGGCAACAATGCTTGGATTCTGTTCATCTGCGGGAGCTCTGTCCAGGAAACTGTTCGGTGCTTGCAACTCCCAGAGAAGGGCGCAGAGGAGGTGGATTAGCGGTCATGTTTAAAGACACTTTCCCCTTCAGACTGGTAAAACCATCACCTTTTTCTACTTTTGAACTTCAGATAATTAAAGTTGGATCTTTTAAGTTTTATTGTATATTGGTATACAGGCCTCCCGGCGCAGCCGGAGAGTTTTTATCTGAATTTACTGAGCTAATTACTGTCCACTATCATCAAGCTGGAGAACATTTTAATTTTGGGTGATTTTAATTTGCACGTTGATGATGATTCTTGTAAGGCAGCTGCTGACCTCATTTCTATCACTGAGTCTTTCCATTTTACTCAACATGTCAATGCACCCACCCATTGCAAAGGCCATACTTTGGACCTTGTTTTTTTCTTTTGGCCTCAATATTGATCATGTTCGTATGGAGGAAATATTTTTCAGTGATCATAGTTGCATATATTTAAATGTGTCCTTTAGCCCTGACCCTGCTCCTCCTAGTCGTTTGATCCAAAGAAGGATCATAACTGAGCACACAGCCGAAACTTTTATTTCTCATTTTGATCCTACTGCCTAAAGCCCCCAGTATAGCTTTGCGTACGGCCATATGCTGCTCAACGCCGTCCATACGCAGAGGCACAAGCGTAGCCCCGCAGGGCATGTATGCGCCAAGCTCAAATTTTACGACAGCAAACGTGTTGTCGCACAATAAACTGCCGGCGCCGGACTGTTTTGTATGCGACACAAACATATTAAATTCCCCTTCTCCATCCCTGATCTGGCCTTTTCTTTTTTTTTTTTTTTCAAAAGTCAAGTGATAGCTTTCTCCTCCGCTGACTCCATGACTGAAATGATGAGAAATGAATGAATTTGTCCTGAGCTAATTAAACTCTGGTCCAACATTGCTGCGTGAAGTTTTGCAGATTTCCTGGTGTGCTGGACCAGCGCTCCCTGTTTTTATTTTATTTTTCAGAACCTTTTATTAACATATAAACACAGAACACCGCTGCGGCTGCAGCTGCCAGCTCTCGCCTTTTTTCCCCACCCGACCTGTCAATCAATTCAGTAGGCGTGTCAGCAAATGACCAATCAGCAACCTCAATTTGTCCTATAGGTAAATGCTCTGCCCTTCAGCTGCTCAAATTATGTCAAGAATTTGGTGCGTAAACACTGGAGCCTCACGCTTAGCTATGGGGGTGAAATGTCTGTGTAAATTACGTGCGTACGGACCGGCGTACGGCCATACGCAGAGCTATACTGGAGCCTTTAGTTTTTAAAGCTCCACTGACATGTTCTTTTAACTTTTCAAAAAATGGCACAACATATATAAATATTAAGATAGACCTCTGACCGTTTTTGCTAAAATAATGTTAAATGAATGAAAATTTCTCTCAAAATAGTTTAAAATTAGCGCCGTTTTTTTAGACCGTAAATCCGGATCTTCCGGTCACGTGTCAGCATTCCTGTTTGTGACGTCACGTCCGATACTGAACTCTGCTCAAACGACAAAAATATAGACGCATCCGTCGAATTTAGCCATTTAAAACTACATTATAGCGATTTGGCTTCGCTATAATGTAGTTTTAAATGGCTAAATTCGACGGATGCGTCTATATTTTTGTCGTTTGAGCAGAGTTCAGTATCGGACGTGACGTCAGAAACAGGAATGCTGACACGTGACCGGAAGATCCGGATTTACGGTCTAAAAAAACGGCGCTAATTTTAAACTATTTTGAGAGAAATTTTCATTCATTTAACATTATTTTAGCAAAAACGGTCAGAGGTCTATCTTAATATTTATATATGTTGTGCCATTTTTTGAAAAGTTAAAAGAACATGTCAGTGGAGCTTTAACTCCTTGGATGTTTGGCTTAGCAGTTTCTGGCTTTAACATTTACTGTAATGACATTTTGAATTTAGTTGCACCATTAAAACAGAACTCTGTTTATCGTACAAGCTCTCCTTGGATTAACAAGGAAATCATGACATTGAGGAGAGAATGCAGGAAAACTGAACATTTATGGAAACGTACTGATCTGTTGGTTCACAGGCTTCAACTTAAAGAGTTAATTAGTTCATTAAATGAGATGATCAAAAATGCTAGATTAAATTATTTTGCTGATCTCATCAAATCAAAAGGACAAAATCCAAAAATCTTATTTGACACAATTAAGAACATTCTTTCTCCACTGTGCTCATTTCAAAGTGCTTTTACACATGCTGATTGTAATCAGTTTTTAAAAATGTTTACGGACAAAGTTGCTAATATTAGAGCTAGTATCTCTCCGTCACTTTCTAACCACCTGGACCCTCAACCTTTGACTTCAAATACATGGTCCTCTTTTAGTACAGTAACCATTAATGATATCAATGATCTTTTGACAAATGAAATTGTCTTCGAGTCCACTGGATGTACTACCAACATCTCTTTTTAAAGATATTTTTAATTGTATTGGTCCAAGTGTAGTCAGCTTGATAAATTTATCTCTTATGTTCTGGATCTGTACCTCAATGCTTTAAAACTGCTGCAGTGTGTCCTCTGCTAAAAAAGCCCAACCTGGATTCCTCTCTGCCTGAAAACTACAGACCTATTTCTAAACTTCCTTTCATGTCAAAGATCCTTGAGAAGGTTGTAGCACAACAATTGAACTTTTTTTATGGAGGAAAAGGATCTTATGGACAATTTCCAATCTGGCTTTCATAGACTGCATTCCACTGAAACAGCAAGTTTCTAGTGATGTACTGATGGCAGCTGATTCTGGAAATTACACTGTTTGTTGCTCTGGATCTGACTTCAGCCTTTGATACTGTGGATCACACTGTTCTTATCAACAGATTGAGAGCTCTGTTTGGTATTTCTGGCACTGTTTTAAACTGTTTTAAATCTTATTTATCTGATAGGTCTTTTACTGTTTTTATGAACAATGTTCACTCTAATGTTTCTGAACTGTCTTATGTTATGGGGTGCCCTAGGGTTCAGTTTTGGGCCCAGTCCTATTTTTATTGTACATTCGCCCATTGAGCTTTATTTTCAATCGCTACAGTAACGTCTCATACCATGTCTATGCAGACGATATTCAAATCTACTGTTCATTTCGATTGTCTGAATTTTTCAAATTGACTGAACTCAGTAACTGCCTATCTGACATTAAAATATGGCTTAATGACAACCACTTGCAGTTAAATGCTGATAAGACTGAAACGCTTATCGTTGCTCATGGAAATAAGGAAGCATCTTGGGTTCTTAAATCCTTTGAACAAAAACAACCTTAGATATCTGGGTGTTCTCTTTGACAGTTCTCTGTCAATGGACAGTCATTGTAAACTGTTAGTTTGCAACTGTTTTTATCGTTTAAGGAACATTTCAAAGTTGCGAGCTATTTTATCTAAAACAGAATTAGAAATGATTGTCCATGCTTTTATTTCTTCTCGGTTGGATTATTGTAACAGCCTTTTAGTAGGGATAAGTAAATCCACCATGGCTTCTCTTCAGTCTGTTCAGAACGCTGCAGCCAGCTTTTTGACTGGAACCCGCAGAACCATACCATACCATACCATACCATTTTATTTATAAAGCACCTTAAACAGGAACAAGTCCACACCAAAGTGCTGGACAAACAAACACGCAACAGGGAACACAGACAATGAAGTACAACACGAAAAACATAAAAACATTGCAGATCATAAATCAAACGATCCAATACAAATCAGCTGGCATTGAAAGCAATGGAGTAGTAGTGAGTTTTTAACCGGGATTTGAAAACCGAGAGGGAGGGGGCCTGTTTGATGAGCAGCGGTAACTCGTTCCAGAGTCTTGGGCCTGCTACAGAGAACGCCCTGTCACCCCTGCACTTAAGGCGAGTTTCTAATCATATAACTCCTGTTCTGTACTCTCTCCACTGGCTTCCGATTTATTTTAGGGTTCATTTTAAAATTTTGGTTTTAACTTTTAAAGCACTCCACGGTGAGACTCCCAAATATATTTTCAACCTTTTGAAGCCTCTTTGTCAATCTAGAAATCTGAGGTCTTCTAATCAGCTACTGCTGTCAGTTCCTATAACTCATTTTAAAACCCGTGGTGATAGAGCATTTCAGGTGGTGGCACCGAGGCTCTGGAACGCTCTCCCTCTAACAATGCGTGGCTCCGAGTCAACTGATGCATTTAAAAGAAGTCTTAAGACTTATCTTTTCAAACAGGCTTATGGTTGATTGTAGTTATAGATTTTAGAGTTTATCATGTGTAACCTTTTTGTACAGCATGTTTTAAGAGTTTATGATTTAGTATGATTTTATCATGTGTGTTTATTTTTGTAAAGCACTTTGTGATTTTATATCTGTGAAAGGTGCTATATAAATAAAGTTTACTTACTTACTAATAATCACACACAACAATGACATACAATAATCACACACAACAATGACACACAATAATAACGCACAATAATGACACACAATAAGTACACACAATAATAACACACAATAAGTACCCACAATAAGTACCCACAATAAGTGCACACAATAAGTACACAGTGTGTGTGTACCTCCTCCAGATGTGCACAGTGGTGCTTGTCTTTCCCTGGACACTTGTTCAGCGTGTTCAAGTGACTCGTCTTCTCCACCATGAAGTGACACTTGTCCAGATCATCTAGATCTCCCAGACCTTTGCTTTCCAACAAGGTCTTCACATGGTCCAGACCTTTGCTTTCCAACAAGGTCTTCACATGGTACAGACCTTTGTTTTCCAACAAGGTCATCACATGGTCCAGACCTTTGCTTTCCAACAAGGTCTTCACATGGTCCAGACCTTTGCTTTCCAACAAGGTCTTCACATGGTCCAGACCTTTGCTTTCCAACAAGGTCTTCACATGGTCCAGACCTTTGCTTTCCAACAAGGTCTTCACATGGTCCAGACCTTTGCTTTCCAACAAGGTCTTCACATGGTCCAGACCTTTGCTTTCCAACAAGGTCTTCACATGGTCCAGACCTTTGCTTTCCAACAAGGTCTTCACATGGTCCAGACCTTTGCTTTCCAACAAGGTCTTCACATGGTCCAGACCTTTGCTTTCCAACAAGGTCTTCACATGGTCCAGACCTTTGCTTTCCAACAAGGTCTTCACATGGTCCAGACTTTTGCTTTCCAACAAGGTCTTCACATGGTCCAGACCTTTGCTTTCCAACAAGGTCTTCACATGGTCCAGACATTTGTTTTCCAACAAGGTCTTCACATGGTCCAGACTAGCCTGGTTAAAACCAGACCCTAGTCCTTCACTTCGCTTCGTACTAGGGTCTGGACTTTCTCCATTTTAAAACGATTCTTGCTGGAGGCGTTGGCCTCTGCTGAGGAACAAAACCATTGGATATTTTGAACAGGGAAAGCATTATGCTCCCTCCCCTCAGAGCCATATATGGTCTGCTTCCCGTGCTCTGGTGAACTTGACAACTGCTCCGCCTCCTGCAGCTTTTCTCTCGCTGCCGGCTGCCGCGCTGCATATTGTGTTTATTATGTTAATAAAACGTTTAAATAAAATAAAACCATGGATCGCTGGTCCAGCTCACCAGAAGACCAGAAAATCTGATGGGACTCGGGCAGCAACGTAAAACTCGAGTTTAATTCTCGTGACAACCTCAGCCATTTCCTTGTTCATTTCACTCAGCGGAGGGAGAGAAGAAGGGGGANTTTTAAAATTTTGGTTTTTAACTTTTAAAGCACTCCACGGTGAGACTCCCAAATATATTTTCAACCTTTTGAAGCCTCTTTGTCAATCTAGAAATCTGAGGTCTTCTAATCAGCTACTGCTGTCAGTTCCTATAACTCATTTTAAAACCCGTGGTGATAGAGCATTTCAGGTGGTGGCACCGAGGCTCTGGAACGCTCTCCCTCTAACAATGCGTGGCTCCGAGTCAACTGATGCATTTAAAAGAAGTCTTAAGACTTATCTTTTCAAACAGGCTTATGGTTGATTGTAGTTATAGATTTTAGAGTTTATCATGTGTAACCTTTTTGTACAGCATGTTTTAAGAGTTTATGATTTAGTATGATTTTATCATGTGTGTTTATTTTTGTAAAGCACTTTGTGATTTTATATCTGTGAAAGGTGCTATATAAATAAAGTTTACTTACTTACTAATAATCACACACAACAATGACATACAATAATCACACACAACAATGACACACAATAATAACGCACAATAATGACACACAATAAGTACACACAATAATAACACACAATAAGTACCCACAATAAGTACCCACAATAAGTGCACACAATAAGTACACAGTGTGTGTGTACCTCCTCCAGATGTGCACAGTGGTGCTTGTCTTTCCCTGGACACTTGTTCAGCGTGTTCAAGTGACTCGTCTTCTCCACCATGAAGTGACACTTGTCCAGATCATCTAGATCTCCCAGACCTTTGCTTTCCAACAAGGTCTTCACATGGTCCAGACCTTTGCTTTCCAACAAGGTCTTCACATGGTCCAGACCTTTGTTTTCCAACAAGGTCTTCACATGGTCCAGACCTTTGCTTTCCAACAAGGTCTTCACATGGTCCAGACCTTTGCTTTCCAACAAGGTCTTCACATGGTCCAGACCTTTGCTTTCCAACAAGGTCTTCACATGGTCCAGACCTTTGCTTTCCAACAAGGTCTTCACATGGTCCAGACCTTTGCTTTCCAACAAGGTCTTCACATGGTCCAGACCTTTGCTTTCCAACAAGGTCTTCACATGGTCCAGACCTTTGCTTTCCAACAAGGTCTTCACATGGTCCAGACCTTTGCTTTCCAACAAGGTCTTCACATGGTCCAGACCTTTGCTTTCCAACAAGGTCTTCACATGGTCCAGACCTTTGCTTTCTCAACAAGGTCTTCACATGGTCCAGACCTTTGCTTTCCAACAAGGTCTTCACATGGTCCAGACTTTTGCTTTCCAACAAGGTCTTCACATGGTCCAGACCTTTGCTTTCCAACAAGGTCTTCACATGGTCCAGACATTTGTTTTCCAACAAGGTCTTCACATGGTCCAGACTAGCCTGGTTAAAACCAGACCCTAGTCCTTCACTTCGCTTCGTACTAGGGTCTGGACTTTCTCCATTTTAAAACGATTCTTGCTGGAGGCGTTGGCCTCTGCTGAGGAACAAAACCATTGGATATTTTGAACAGGGAAAGCATTATGCTCCCTCCCCTCAGAGCCATATATGGTCTGCTTCCCGTGCTCTGGTGAACTTGACAACTGCTCCGCCTCCTGCAGCTTTTCTCTCGCTGCCGGCTGCCGCGCTGCATATTGTGTTTATTATGTTAATAAAACGTTTAAATAAAATAAAACCATGGATCGCTGGTCCAGCTCACCAGAAGACCAGAAAATCTGATGGGACTCGGGCAGCAACGTAAAACTCGAGTTTAATTCTCGTGACAACCTCAGCCATTTCCTTGTTCATTTCACTCAGCGGAGGGAGAGAAGAAGGGGGAGGGAGCGAGCGATCACTTGACTTTTGGCCAAAAAAACAAAAGAAAACTCCAGATAAGGGATTAAGAAGGGGAAATTAATACATTTGTCGGATGTGTCACATATAAAACAGTCCTGCATCGCTTTGAATAAGAACATGCGGCTGCTCGCTGGCTGCACGCTGGCAGAGCCCTTTATAGGGCTCTGCGCGCTGGGACAGGTGGGGGCGTGGGTTAGGGTCTAAAACTTTGCCCCTTCTGTTCTCTGATTGGTCCGGTCAAAAATCTACCGGAGAAATCGTTGTCTGTGAGAGAAATCCCAGACTGTGCAGTGGAGGGAAATGAGAATTGAGCGGAGCTGTGCAGGAAGGCGAGGGCCAGGCTAGGTCCAGACCTTTGCTTTCCAACAAGGTCTTCACATGGTTTTGTTTTTTGTTTTAAACGTTTATTCATTTCATTTCAATTAAAAAAACACAAATACAATTACAGATACAAATAAATAAAATACATATAAAATGAAAGGAGGCAGAAGAAGAATAATATCTTATCATATCTGCCCCTTCTTAACAAATCAATTTAAACAATCAAATTCAAGCAATAATCATAAATAATACAACAAAAACATTAAATTGTCACAATTATTCATTATAGTTAATAGATATTAACTAACTTATATATTTCTCGTCAACAAAATATTCTTGATCTTTTTCTTAAATAAAAATAATGATTTCTCTTTTTTAATATCACAGTCCAAACAATTCCATGAACTTATTCTCTGTATTGAAGTAGACCTACCCCTCAAACTGGTTCAAAACTTCGGTTTTACAAAAATATCCATTCCCTTCAAATTATAACAACTGTTCCTTTTTACAAAATATGCTTGAATATGTGGTGGTAGTATGTTATTCTGAGCCTTGTACATAATTAATTGAATATTGTAATCCACCAAATCCTAAAACTTAAGTAATTTCATTTGATAAAACAAAATACTTGAAGGATGATAATGTTTTCTTGAGACAAGTCTTACAGCTCTTTTTTGTAAAATGAAAATAGACCAGGTTACAGTTTTACAAGCAGTGCCCCAAACACCAACACAGTAAATTAAATGTGGCACAATAATTGTATTGTACAGCAAACATAAAGCTTTGACAGTCAGCAAGTCCCTTACTTTATACAGTACTGCCATGGACTTAGATAATTTAGTTCTTACAAAGTTAGCATGTTGCTTCCATGACAGTTTATCATCAATAACCACTCATAGGAACCTTACTTCATTCACTCTGCTTATTTCAACACCATCAATTGAGAAGGGAAAATTCACAGTGACATTTTTTTACTAAATATCATATAATTTGTTTTTTCAACATTCAAAGATAACTTATTTAATTTAAACCATGTTTGTATTTTAGCAAACTCACTCTTCATTAGTTCAAACATCTGATTTAAGTCTTCACCCCAACAAAAGAAGGTAGTGTCATCAGCAAACAAAAGACAATTTAGGAAATCAGACACCTTGATTAAATCATTTACATATAAAATAAACAACTTAGGTCCTAATACTGATCCTTGAGGAACACCATATGAAATATTACACAGATGAGATCTAACATCATCAATCTGTACAAACTGTTTTCTTCCTGTCAAATAACTTGATATCCATTGTAGAGCTGGACCTCTAATACCGTATTGATCCAATTTTTCTAGTAAAATAGTGTGGTCAATGGTGTTGAAAGCCTTTTTTAAATCCACAAATAAACTTATACAATATTGTTTATTATCTACCGCAGTAGTAATATGTTCCATCAACTCCATAAGTGCTAATGGTGTTGAATTATTAGATCTAAAACCATACTGACTATTACTTAAGATATCATTTTTATCAAGAAATTTGTCCAGTCTGGACACAAACAATATTTCAAGAATTTTAGAAAACTGAGGCAACAAAGATATTGGTCTATAATTATTAAATAAACATTTAACACCATTTTTGAAAAGTGGAACCACCCTTGCTATCTTCATTCTATCAGGAAATATACCTTTTGAAAATGATAAATTACAGATATATGCAAATGGATCAATAACATGACTCATTATCTCCTTCACAACCATCATATTCATATCTTCACAATCTTTAGATCTTTTATCAGCAGATTTTTCAACTACCTTCATTATTTCTTCTTTTGTAGTTCCAGTTAGAAACATACTATTAACACAACCACTGATTAAATAACTCACATTTTTGTCCACTTTAGGAATTGAAGTAGCAAGATTAGATCCAACATTCACAAAATAATTATTAAATCCATTAGCAATTTCCTTATTATCATAAATTTCCATATCATTTTCCACAAAATGTTGTGACAATCCCGTATTACCCTTATGTTTATTTAGAACATTGTTAATTACTCGCCATGTCATCCTTATATCACCACTACTTTTATGTAATAATTGACTGTAGTATTCCCTCTTATGTTTTCTTATAATACCTACTAATTTATTTTTGTACCTTTTGTATTTCTCTTCAGCTTCAGGGGTTCTTGATTTCAAAAAACATGAATAAAGAAGATTCTTCTTTTTACATGCGTTCCTTAAGCCATTGGTCATCCAAGGATGGTCAACTGTTTTTTTTTGATGAAATTTTGTTGCACACATTTCTTTTCAAACAAAACTCCCAGAATACTCATAAATTTATCATAAGATTTGTTCACATCATCAATGTACACTTCTTCCCAATTTTGTTTGTCCAAGTCATCTTTAAGTTTATCTAATGCTTTTTTTGATGTATTTATTATTTTAGTCTGTCTTTTATTTGTTTTTAGTATACTATCATTACATTTGTAGATAGCGAAAACTGGTAAGTGATCACTGATATACCACTTATCACATCACCATCTGTTATGTTTGTGAATATGTTATCAATTATTGTAGCACTTTCGGTTGTAATTCTAGTTGGATTTAATATTAGCGGATATAAATTTAAACTATACATTGAATCCATGAATATACTAATGTTATTAGACTCTGCTTTATTTGCCAAATCAATATTGAAGTCACCACATAAAAAACTCTTTTGTTTCTGCTCTTAACTAATAACTCCAACATTTTATCAGTAAATATCTCTATTTTTGAACATGGTGATCGATAAACACAACTTATTACAATATTTTTACCATATTTGTTAATTATTTCTATTGTGATCATTTCCATCATATTGTCAACTACAATTGACATTTCTGTAAGTAATTTACATTTTATTTCCTTTTTTATGAATAAAGCCACTCCTCCACCTCTTTTATTTTTTTATTCATATGATGTAATTCATATCCTTCAATATATATATTATTTGTATTTTCATCATTAAGCCACGTCTCAGAAAGTGCTATTATTTTGAAAGTTTTATTAAATTTTGTTAGGTTATCTACCGTAGTATGTGGGATATAGGTTTGTAGGGCAGACTGGATGATGTGAATTTAGTTATGGAAAACGTCCATAAAGTTATTGCAGTGTTCTTCAGTTGTTTCTGTAAGTGAGGAGATTTTGTGTTGAAGGAGGTGGTTTACTCAGGAAAACTGTTGTTTGGCGTTCTCAGGGCTGTTGTTAATGATGGCAGAGTAGTGGTTGGAACGTGCTTCATGGAGGGCCTTCATATAAATCTTTTAAAGCTGTGAAGCTCCTCCATTGTAGGCACTCCTCGTATTCACTAAATAATTAACGATATCAGAGTAACTTCTCTGTGACAACTTGTCCGCTTCGTCTGACATGATTTCTTTCTCCAACTCATAGGGGTCAACTCCGACCACTGCTATTTTTTGCAGATATCTAGCTCTTGCGCCTTGGTCAAAAGTATCAATATACGTAGCTCTGGTAGCTCTAGTCTGTTTGTTCGCCATCTTCCGCCTATACAAATGGCGGAGAACTCTGTATTGCGCAATACTGGTCATGTGTGTGGGAACTATGTATTGGGACTCTGTGTGTGTGTTTGTGTGTGTGTATGGGTGTGTGTGGGTGTGTGTGTGTGTCCCCATTTGTTATATTTGTGAAAATACTATCATTTATTGTGGCACTACGAGTTGTAATTCTTGTTGGCTTTGATATCAGTGGATACAGATTTAAACTATACATTGCATTTATAAATGTACTGATGTTATTTGAATCCGTTTTATTTCCAAAATCAATCTTAAATTCTCCACACAAAAAAAACTTTTTTATTACAGCTCTTTTCCAATAGCTCCAAGATTTTATCAGTGAATATTTCTATATTTGATCCTGGTGATCTATATACACAACTTATTTTTATGTTTTTTATCATTCTTGTTTATTATTTCTATTGTTATCATGTCCATGATATTATCAACAATTATTGACATTTTGCTAATTAATTTACATTTTATTTCATTGTTAACTAATAGAGCGACTCCACCACCTCTTATTGTTTCTGTTCATATGATATAATTCATAACCTTCGATGTAAACATTTGTGTTATCATCATTGAGCCATGTCTCTGACAGTGCTATTATTGTAAAAGTTCTTTTTAATTCCGATAATTATCAACCAGTTCATCTGAACTAGGAATGTGTGATATGGCCTAAAATTCATATCACGATATGTATTGTGAAGGGTGGCGATAACGATATATATTGCAATATGTTTTTGGTATAAAACTTGCAATAGAAATAAATTTTAAAATGCATAGGGTGTCCTTTTGCCATAATTTATTTTGAAAACTGCTATACCACAAAATACTCTACATTAAGAACATTTCACTACTAGGTCCAGAGAGTTTTTAAATAATTAACAACTCAAGCATTAGGCTTCTTTCTTGTAGTGCAAAACAGTGCAAAATATATCTTGTGTAGTTTTAGCCATAAGTTTTAAACTAAAGAATATGTTGTTAACTCGTAACAATTTCCAATATTGTCACTTAAGAAACGAACAACAGAGCATTTTACACTGAAAACACTTCACCTTCCAACCCTCTAGAGGGCATCTCCTTCTGCTTTAAGGAGATCTGACAAGGCAACCAGAAGAAGAAGAACCAGTTTCCTCTGTGGCTTTGACCTGAGGGTCTCGCAGTAAACTCACACAACACAGCGTTCTGTTCACAGATCAGAGAGCAGGTTTCTCTAAAGCTGACCAATGCTTACTTTAACTTTAGACCAAAAAAACTTTCGAAGGAACGCAACGTTTTGCGCATGCGTCCGTATACGGCAAAACTACGGCAAGCCGGACGAAGTTAGCTTGTAGCTTCGCTATTAGCACTCGAAGAAAATACTTTAAACACCACTTACGCACAGTTTTCAACACAAAAAAAGTATCGATTAACTCTGACAACTCTGTTTATACACTGCAACACCACTGATGCACAGTTTTAAACTAAAAAAGTAACAATTAAATCTGACAACTCTGATTTTGCGGTTAGCCGGTAGAAGACAGATCTTTATCGTAGGCTAAATTTATATAGTTTATACCGTGTACCGGTTATATCGCGCATCCCTAATCTGGACAGTTTCTTTTTTAGTAGAAACGTTTCACCCTCACTCCAGAGGGCTTCATCAGTCAGAGTAGTTCCAGCACACTGTTCCCCCACCAAGTAAACAACTTAAGTGGACCAACCAGTTTGCTGGAGCCAAGATGGTTTCCGGAGGCCGTCCTGTCCCTCGTCGCTTTAGTCCAACATGTCCAATAAATTGGAAAAATCCATAAACTTGTCGCACCTCCGTATACGTCCGTATACGTCCGTATACGTCGCATCTATTATGCGTCACCACTGACGCGTCGCGTATGTTACGCGTCACCGCTGACAACCCGAAAATGTGGGCCGATGTTTTGCCCTACTGCAAATGGCGGCCACAGGAGCGTGCACGGAAGGACTTTAACAAGATTAACACAGTAAAAACAATTATTTGTTTGCTGAAAATTCTAGCAAAGATGTGTCTTAGCTTAACCTTTCCTTAATAAATGCACGTAATTGTCAAATCAGCTGGATTTAAAAAGTAGTTTCGCTACGTGAACCCGCACGGGTGGGAACGCATTTCTTTAAAATTTAGCAAGATAAACGTTTAAAAATATATATTTGTTAGCTGACATTATAGCAAAGGTGTTCCTGAGCTTAACTTTTCCTTAATAAATTCACGTTATGGTCAAATCAGATAGATTTAAATTGTTTCGCTTTGACGATCTTCCAAACGGTCGTGCGCGCGCTGCGAAAATTTATTATAAATAAATCGAATTTTCGCTCAAACATCTCCTAAAGCTAATACATTGTAAAAGTCCATCCAGTGATTACTTTCTATAAGTTTTTTCAAAATCTGTCGTGTGGTTCATGAGCTATATGTTAAATGATCCAGATAATTTTTGATTTGAAAATTGATCAACTCTAAAATCAAAAATTATCGGGACTCATTTGCTACCTCTCCATCAATCTGGTTTCAGGAAACAACACAGCACAACGACTGCTTCACTGAAGGTTCTTAATGACGTTGTTGAAGCATTGGATGCTAAAGATTATTGTGCTGCACTTTTCTTACACCTGTCTTAAGCTTTTGACAGTGGATCATAACATCTTGTGTCATAAGCTCTCAGAAATTGGTTTCTCAGATTACACCATTGGTTGGTTTTCTAATTATCTCTCCGATTGGAGGAAATGTGTTCAATATAACTACCGGTATACTTCTTCCAGTTATTTAACAGTTAAACATGGTGTACCACAAGGCTCAGTCTTAGGATCAACCCTCTTTACAATCTACATAGCTAATGTAGGTCAGAGCATACCTGATGCATCCTTACATTTCTATGCTGATGACACAGTTGTTTACTGTCGAGCTAAAACAGTTGCTAAGGCTTTTCAGTTTTTGCGATCCGCTTTTGACATCATTCAGTCAGATTTGTTCCGTCTCAAACTTGTCTTAAATGCTGATAAAACCAAAGGGATGCTTTTTTCAAACAGGAAGTTGGTCCCAGCAGTTCTTCCTTGGATTTTATCCTCAAATGGTGTCCCTATTGAGTTTGTTGATTCCTATAAATATTTGGGTATCCTGGTCGATTCACATCTCTCTTTTATAAACTCCACGTGGAAAACCTAGTAAAGAAACTGAAAGTTAAACTGGGTTTCTTTTTCAGAAACAGATCATGCCTAACGCTGAATGCTAGGAAACGCATTGTATCTGTGACTTTCCTTCCCTCCATCGATTACGGTGATATTATCTACATGAATGCTCCTACAAGCACCCTGCAGATGTTGGATGCTGTCTATCATGGAGCACTAAGATTCATAACTGGCTGTGATTATTGTACCCACCACTGCACCCAGTATTCACTGGTTAACTGGTCACCATTAACTTCACACAGACTCTTCCACTGGTACATCTTCATCTTTAAATCACTTCTTGTTCTGCTGCCTTCATACATCTCCTACGTGTCTTTGCGTGAGTGCAGCTACAGCGTGCGCTCTAGGACATGATTACCTGCAGTGTTCCGTCAGTGAGGACTGAGCTTGGCAAAAGGACCTTCTCCTACTCCGCTCCTGCTTCCTGGAATATCTTACAAAAAGTCTTAAAGCTCTTGGCCTTGACCTCTCTAAATGGTTTTAAGAATCTGTTGGAATCCTGGCAAAAACCAATGCAGATATGTTCCTGTTACTGATTTTCTACATCTACCTTATAATGTTTTGATATTTTAATATTTTTTTAATTTGTTTTTAAAAAAATCTGTATTTCTCTCTTACGTTTGTCTATTGTTGATTGTTTAAAGGAGAAATGTAATCAAATCTGAAAAAATCGATATAACAAGAATTTCATATAGTAAACAACACACATAAACATACTTAGTATGCTTTTTTCAAGTCAGTAGCTTAAAGAAATAGTTTTTTTACATTTTTCCTGCTACATGCCGAAGTGCAGTGATTTCTGTAGTAATTTTCTGGACGCACTTTTATGACACAATTAAGACCTCCTTTGCTATCTTACAATAACACTGAAGCTATAAACCCATCATTACTGTCCTCTTGTCTGTCATTTAAAATGGAAGCAGAAGACCTTTTTGAATCTGAAGGATATCACTTTAGTTTGTCAAAAACAGTTTGGTGATTTAGTGCATTAATGGGCATTTCTATCCTGGAAATACGAATAGCCTTCGCATGCTAACGTTAGCATGCTAGCGCCGTATGCTAACGTTAGCATGCTAGCGCCGTATGCTAACATGGGAGTGGGGGTGTTGAAAATGTCCTGAAACAGTTACCAATGTCTTGTTAAGCTCTGTATTCCACAGAACATAGTAGGATCTAAAATGATTTTTAAAGATGAAGGAGCAAGTTGAAACATGCAGGGTCTCCCTCCTTGCTAGCAGGCTCCATTGGGAGCTGCCTGGCTAACTAACTACGGTGGCCCTACACGGCCAAAATTCTACAGCGGCCGAATGCACAGGAGCGGTAAAAATACAATATAAAATTTTAAAAAAGTTTTAAAATCTATTTTGGGGCTTTTAGAATCGATTCTGAATCGCCAGGACTAAGAATCTTGATTCTTTAAAAAATAGATTTTTTTTTGCTGCATCCCTAATTGCTACACACTGAAACCTTTTTGTCCACTACTAGATTTTTTTTTTTATTAACACAAACAGAACTACAAAACACTACATAAACAAAAAATATATACAAACTCTTGTGAATGATAACATAACTACAGTCTATAAGCTAGGGGGCGGTTTACAAAATGATGAAAGTTGAAAAAATACTAGATACACACACTAATATTACTGTATGAGGGACGACCATTGCACTGCCTATGTCATATTCAGGGGACGGAGAGCAAGCAGAGGGAGGGGGGTCAAAAACACCAGATGAGAATTTTTTCACTTTGCAAAGTCTAAATTTGAGTTAGGATGACATTTTTGACTTGTGAAATTTTCTCAACAAGCTTATTTTATGCTTTTCATTAGACTACTATTAGCTTAAAAACACTTTTCATTTCTCCTTTAAGGAAATTTCTACTGTTGCTATTGTCATCATTCTTTAGTTTGTAGACAGGTCCCTATTGTAAATGAGTCCTCGAGGCTCAATGAGATTAACCTGACGAAATAAAGGTTGAATGAAAAAAATCATGAATATCTGCTAATTTGTAGTAGTTTTGGGTATTTGGATAAACTAAATTGTTATTTGGTGTATGAAAAATGTAAAGCAATGATCAAAATTGAACTACAAATCAGTTTTCACATTGATTCTGTTGATTTTGTTTGCCTACTTTGCCTGAATTATTACCAATCATGTAGTTTTTTTTGTTGAAATATTTTTAGCAACAAGAAAAATCAAAAATTATAATTCATAACATAACAACTATCATAATGAGCAAGTTGATTTTCAGTGATAAAATTTGTAAATGATGACACTGAAACTAGTTTTGTTGTTAAATAAGGTTAAATTTGATAAATTTGTTGAAAAACAATATTTTAACCAACAGTCAATATGGGTTTAGAGCTAAGAATTCCACATCTATGGCTCTCATGAATTAATTGAAAAAGTAACAACTGCTGTTGATCATAAACAATACTGTGTTGGTGTGTTTGTTGATTTAAAAAAAGCATTTGATACTGTCAATCACACTATACTCCTTGATAAGTTACATAGGTATGGTATTAGAGGATTGGGGCTGCAACGGATATGTAGTTACTTGAGGGAAAGGTCACAGTTTGTTCAGATGGATGATGTTAAATCTGATCACAGCACTATTACATGTGGAGTTCCTCAAGGATCTGTGTTGGGACCTAAGTTGTTTATTCTGTATATACATGATTTGGTAAAGGTGTCTGGTCTCCTTAAATGCATTTTATTTGCTGATGATACCACATTTTTTAGTTTTGGTGAAAGTATTGAACAGACACTGGAATTAATGATGACTGAACTTGATAAAGTTCAGTTCTGGTTTAAACTTAATAAACTATCATTGAATTTAGATAAAACTAGTTATATAATATTTAGTAATAAATACAAATCTATTGATGTTTCATTTAAAATTGATGGCTCTGAGATTTATAGAGTTTATGAGGTGAAATTCTTGGGTATCATAATTGATGACAAATTGTCTTGGAAACAACACATAAGTTCTGTTAAGATGAAAATATCTAAATCTATTGCAATATTTTATAGAGTTAGATACTGTCAGGATGGCTCCCTCTGCTTGTCCTTCATGTAATATGTTCAGTTTGCCCCTGTGTCTTAGAAACTGTTTTGGCTCCCTCTGCTGGTCCTTCATGTAAGATGTTCAGTTTGCTCCTGTGTCTGGATACTGTGTTTGATTGAATGAAAAGGCACTTTATTTGTTGTATAATGCAATTATTGTTCCACATTTGATTTGGGGGCGGCCGTGGCACAGTGGTAATGGCAGTCGACCCCCGATCGGAAGGTTGGAGGTTCGAATCCCGCGTCCGCCCACCATGTGTCGTTGTGTCCCTGGGCAAGACACTTAACCCTGAGTTGCTCCCGGTAGGTCTGGATGGCGCCTTGCAAGGCAGGCTACCACTACCGGTGTATGAATGTCTGAATGAATGGGTGGATGGTTGGTATTGTAAAGCGCTTTGGGGCTCCTCACAGGGGGCTGGAAAGCGCTATATAAATATGCTCCATTTACCATTTATTGTATTGGTGTTTGGGGAAAGGCGTGTAAATCAATTACAAAGCCTATTTTTGTTTTGCAGAAAAGAGTTGTTAGAATTATTACTAGAAAACAATATCGTCATCCATCAAGTATATTATTTTATTAATACAAAATTGCTGAAGTTCTATGATTTGGTGGATTATACATGCGCGTAGGCAAGGGGGGTTCGGGGGGTTCGAACGAACCGCCCACTTTTAAAGGAGAAGTTGACAATGCTGAATTGATGTGGCTGGATAGCTCAACTGATAAAGCGTCCGCCTTTAGTCCCAAAGGTCGTGAGATCGAGTCCCGCATGGTACAACATTTTTTTTTTTTTATTCATTCCAAATTAAAAAAGCACAAGAAAACTATTTACAAAACAGCAAGGAATAAAACAATGCATTAAATGAAAGGAATCAGACGAAGAAAATAATCTTATCTGCCCCTTCTCAAACTATTTTTTTTTTTCAAACACTTGATTCAAACAACTAATTTTACATTTGTCTTTTATTGGATAAAAAAAGTAGTTAATATGCGCCTGTGAAGAAAGAAGAATGTGTTAACCACAGGCTGTGGTTAACACATTCTTCTTTTTTTATCCAATAAAAGAGTGTTTGGAAACAAATAGTTTGAGAAGGGGCAGATAAGATTATTTTCTTCGTCTGATTCCTTTCATTTAATGCATTGTTTTATTCCTTGCTGTTTTGTAAATAGTTTTCTTGTGCTTTTTTAATTTGGAATGAATAAAAAAAAAAAAAATGTTGTACCATGCGGGACTCGATCTCACGACCTTTGGGACTAAAAGCTGACGCTTTATCAGTTGAGCTATCCAGCCACATCAGTTTAGCATTGTCAACTTCTCCTTTAAAACGAACCGCCCCCAACAAAATTCTGGCTACGCCCATGTTATAATATTTTGTCAATGATGTATAGAGCACACACAAATACACTGCCTTCGAATATCCAAATACTGTATTTTTTGTTAAACGATTAAGTAGTTATAATCTTAAGGGCACAGACATGTTTGTGAAGCCTAAGTATAGAACTAGTTTGAAGTAGGGATGCACCGATACCAGATTTTTGAAAACCGAGTACAAGTACAAGTACTTACATTAAAGTACTTGCCGATACCAAGTACCGATACAAGTACTAATTAATATTTTTTTAAATAATTCTAATTAACTTAAACTGTTTATTTTCATTAGACACTTCAAACATAAATAAACAAAGTACATTACTATTGGTAATCTGTAAAGTACAGGGCTTAAAGTGAAAAAAAATCCTGAGCCTGAAACTTTTTTGTGTTGTTGATCAAATAAAATCATAACATTTTGCCAACGTTTATTAAAAATGCTCTCTGAAAAGTGCAAACTGTTTTTAAACAATTCAGCTTCAAGTAACAAGCAAGTGTATTTTAAAGGGTTAAACATCTATGTTTACCTACATAAGTAACTTGATTCAATAACTACTGTAGTTTAGAGAGCAACAAGACCAGTTGAATGCATGCAGCTCAAAGACCTGTTTTATTTAACTACAGATTTTATTATTTTATTTAACTTTACTTATTCATGTTCCCCAGATTGAAAA
>JBBPBX010011686.1:24168-43177 GCA_038048925.1 Garcialebias charrua
TATACAGTATATATATATATATAATTTTTTAATTTTTAAATTTATTGTAGAAACCTTTGGAATGGGTAAGTCAACTTGCGTAGTGAAGCACAGTTCTCATGTCTCTTTTTTTTCTCAGTTTTCAGGTCTCTTGTAAATGAGTCCTCGAGGCTCAATGGGTCTAACCTGTATAAATAAAGGTTGAATGAACAGTTCTCTTTTAAAGCCACACTTCATTGACTTGACTGAATACATTTCAGTACCATAAGTTTACAAATTAATATGGAAGTCATGTGAATCAATCTTGATTTTGAATACATCAACAAGTCTAAAGTAAATGCTTCTAAAAGTGTAAGCCATATTAATTGTCTATAATGACAGGTGAATTAGACCGTAAGCTCCCACCGCCCCCAACAGACAGACAGACAGACATATTAAAGCAAAATAATAATAATACTAATAATAATAAGTCTTATAACCAACTCCAACATATATCAAAGTCAAAGTCAACTTTATTGTCAGAAATGCAATATGTACAGGACATACACAGGATTGAAATTGCGTTTCTCTCAGTCCCTCGGTGCAACAGTAACCATTTAAACACTATATACAATGGCTTCAAAGTTATGTTTTAGGGGGAAAAGTTATCTTTATTTATTTTTATAATTTTTTTCATTTTGACACGATACTGGACTTAAAATAATAACAAAAATGATTATTATTCATACGGTTACATACATTTTTGCCATCGGTTATAGACTTTAAAAAAGTTTCCTATAAATAAGTATTTCTCTGTTATTTATAGAAGCTCCCACATGGAATATTATGTAGTGTTAAAAGTGGAAAAAACACTGGTCAGTATTTAAACATGCAACGAAAAGCGTTTGGAAGCTGGAGCAAAAAAATTGCTCGTTTGACCTTGTGTGTAGGAAAGCACAGACACACCACCAACTCTGCCGACCGTTGTTCACATGAGGTCTGATCGGATGAGGATTAAGAACGATGCTTTGAGCTCAGCCCTGCGAGAGGTCCCGAACAGAGGGGAAGAAGACTGTCCTTATCAGGCCTGCAGCTGGCCTTTGAGTTTGTGAAGGTGCCAGATAATGTCCCGCTCAGTCTCCTGCAGTTGCTCCAAGTGACAAAGGCCAGGCCTGTGCGCTGTCACTAGCTAAGCCTGTTGTCATCTGCAGCAAATCCCCAGATATCCTGCCTTTACAAAACACAGATTTTTGTCTTTTTTTTGTTGTTGTTGCTGTTTTATGTCCACAGTCCATCCTGTGGATCACAGGACAGGAACACGCTGCAGGAAACAAACCTGTGCAGTTGCTTTGCAATTAGTTTGACTGTACGACTGATTGGCTTAAAATAGCCAAAGTTCAACAAAAGCGATGTCGTTTTTCTCTTTAGATAAATCAAGCAAAAAGTACATACTGAGAAAAATTTTGCCTATAGTAGTCAGCCATGTAATAAAATACAAAATCAAAAAATAGGCCTAACATTTCTGAAAGGAATGTGATTCACAAAGTTTGACAAAAATTGTAAGTCTTAAAATCAACCGAGTTATAGTTAGTTCTGCGTCAGGGTCAGTTGACTGTAGTGGCCGTCTTGAATTGGGTTGTGTCCAAAAGTTATTTGGTGATGTTCAAGCAGTGGTAACTTTTTGCGTATTTCAACATCTGTCTAGTAGTTCATGAGATATTTTGTGAACACAGCTACAGTACATGGGCAAAAAGTTATTGGTTACATTTCATCTTTCAGTGCCAGGCGATAAATATAATATTTGAAGTCTGGAAGATGAAAATCCGCAAAATCACAAAAAAGGAGGAAGAAAGAACAATCAAGAAAAGAACTGCTTGAAACCTAACTAAAATATATAATGTACGTATAAGATGTGCTCTGAAGAACACTGACAGCGAGCATATTGTTTTTAGTAAAACTGTGTGCAGTTATCTTCTGTGAAACTGCACTGACAGATTTCAGAACATAAGCAACATGTTTTGGTTGCAGGAACAGAGTGCGAGTTTATTCTTGCTCTCTGAGCGTATCCTATATTCCTGCGGAAGCCGGCCGTTTCTTTGGCAAGTCTGAGACGGTACATTAGAGCTACAGGATGTTGATAAAACGTGGACCTCCTCCCATGAATTATTCATTAGTCAAGTGCTCATGAATCATGTATAGATTATCTAGTGCATATTTTATTAATGGGATTGCCTTAATTGAGTTGCAGAGAATAAAGCAAGGATTAATCTTAGGATGAATATTAATGAGGTCTGTGGTGATGGGAGATAACTTGGGCAAAAAGTATAACCAAAGAAATGTTTCCTTTATAATTTCTAAATAAGATTCTAATCAAATTGCGTTTTAATCAGAAACAGTATAAAAGACGTATTCTATGTGCTTACGTTCCACCCACAAATCTAACAGTTATCACTGCTCTGCATCATGTAGAAGCTAACAACAAACAATATCTATAACTAGGAAAGTTGGGAAAGAAAAGGGTGGAAAGTTGCAGATTATTGTTTTTATTTTTTTTCCCCACTGTAATCCCATTGGTCAAATGAAAGTCTGTGCATTGTGCAGTTTAAACTTGCTCTCCATGACAGACTGCCCCTGTGCACGTCACTTTAAGCCATTTTTTCTCTCCTTTTTTGATGTTGTCATTCCCAATCTATTTTTGCCCTGACAGACAAATGAAAGGCCTTTCCATGGCTGGCAGCTCATTTTGCAGGCAGGTGGTGAACAATTAGACACAGCAAATAGAGGTGGGAGGGGAATGACATGAAAAGCTTGAGACAAAGTTGTAAATGTGATCTGGAGGCTTTGTGTGAAAGCATTTCAAAAATAATACTCTTTGCTTTGGCGATTCATTTCAGGCTGCCAGTTCCTATTATGGATGTGAGGGGTGAGGATGATGGCCAGCCATGGTGTGGTGCTTGGCCACTTCTGTTCAATCTGTCATCAACACCCAGGAGACCCCTACCCTGTCAGCTGTCCTTTCTCCACACACTCCATCTTTCCCCCGTTCATCAGGCTCACCTCAGACCAATGTAGCAACAGAATAAATTAAAGTAAAGAAGAAACCCCATTGTTGGTCTTTACATAGTGATGTGTCATTTCTCCCGCTTCTTTCAGGGTTTCAAGTTGTTGTATTGATGTAAACAATCTAAGAATAAAGGTCTACCATTCCTTGAAGGTATATTTCCCACAGCCCTTCATACCAGAGTTTCTGACCAAGTTCATCCGCTGAGAAATGGCAAAGTTATAGCTGTGTGTGCTATATCATGGAGCATTGTGATATCTTACATTATCTGTGAATACATAGAATATAGTTTAGAAACACCATCCAATGGTTCATATTGTTTGACTGATATATTTTTAGCTAAAGGTTTACTCCATCTGGTAGTAAACTCCATCTCCGTCCTGGTCGTGGAACACTAGACCAGCTCTACACCCTCAACAGGGTCCTGGAGGGTGCGTGGGAGTTTGCCCAACCAGTTTACATGTGCTTTGTGGACTTGGAGAAGGCATTCGACCGCGTCCCTCGGGGGGTTCTGTGGGGGGTACTCCGGGAGTATGGGGTACCAGGCCCTTTGATAAGGGCTGTTAGGTCCCTGTACGACCGGTGTCAGAGCTTGGTCCGCATTGCCGGCAGTAAGTCAGGCTCGTTTCCGGTGAGAGTTGGACTCCGCCAAGGTTGCCCTTTGTCACCGATTCTGTTCATAACTTTTATGGACAGAATTTCTAGGCGCAGCCAAGGTGTTGAGAGGATCCGTTTTGGTGACCTTAGAATCGCTTCTCTGTTTTTTGCAGATGATGTGGTCCTACTGGCTTCATCAGTTCGTGATTTACAACTTTCACTGGAGCGGTTTGCAGCCGAGTGTGATGCGGCCGGGATGAGGATCAGTTCCTCCAAATCCGAGGCCATGGTCTTGAGCCGGAAAAGGGTAGCATGCCCTCTCCGGGTCGGGGAGGAGGTCCTGCCCCAAGTGGAGGAGTTTAAGTATCTCGGGATCTTGTTCACGAATGAGGGAAAACTGGAGCGTGAGATCGATAGGCGGATAGGTGCAGCGTCCGCAGTGAAGCGGGCGCTGTACCGGTCTGTCGTGGTGAAGAGAGAGCTGAGTCAAAAGGCAAAGCTCTCAATTTACCGATCGATCTACGTTCCCACCCTCATCTATGGTCATGAGCTTTGGGTTATGACCGAAAGAACAAGATCTCGGATACAAGCGGCTGAAATGAGTTTTCTCCGCAGGGTGGCTGGACTCTCCCTTAGAGATAGGGTGAGAAGCTCAGTCATCCGGGAGGGACTCGGAGTAGAGCCGCTGCTTCTCCACATCGAGAGGAGCCAGTTGAGGTGGCTCGGGCATCTGGTTAGGATGCCTCCTGGACGCCTCCCTGGTGAGGTGTTCCGGGCATGTCCCACCGGGAGGAGACCCAGAGGAAGACCCAGGACACGCTGGAGGGACTATGTTTCTCGGCTGGCCTGGGAACGCCTTGGGATTCCCCCGGAGGAGCTGCTCCAAGTGGCTGGGGAGAGGGAAGTCTGGGCCTCCCTACTTAGGCTGCTACCCCCGCGACCCGACCCCGGATAAGCGGAAGAAGATGGATGGATGGATGGAAGTTTACTCCAGTTGTTGATGGCAAAGTATTATAAACAAATCTCACTTAATCAATTGGCACTAAAGGCTTTGGGGATTAAAGAGGATGACTCTCAGACAGTACCACACTAAATGAGGATATAAATGATAAGCTCAAAATCTGTAAATCTAGATGAGTTATAGCCTCTTTTGTGTTTACTATGGTAGCTTAAATGTCGCAGCCATCTTGAATCGAGTTACAGTAGTCCCTCGCTACTTCGCTGTTCGACTTTCGCATACTTGCTATATTGCGGTTTGTCAATGCACATTAGCATATTTAAAAATAAATAAAAAATAAATTGTACAGGACACATGGTTGTCAACTTTAATATTACTCATGTGATTAGGACAGTACTGGATACAGTACTGTAAAGTAAAAATTTAACAAAAAATAAAATACTTCGGACAGGCACCACCATTTTGTAGTTTTAACTCAATAAGCTTATGCTGTATTCCTGCTCGTAATGACCACATTTCCCAGAAGCCAACAGGGCCCCAACCAGAAGCCATGTTTCCTTCTGCTGAAATACTAGAGGGAACGTTTTCATCTGACTGGAAAATGTTTGGCGCTTATTACAGTGACTTTGGCACCCAGTGGATGCAGAGAGATGCAAGGAACCCATGAACGGACCAGAGCCAGAGCAGAACCAGACCTCCAGACCCATTGGTGAATCTTGAGAGCTGATAGTTGGCCCACGAGAACTTCCGAGTGGGGATGCGCGTTGCTAAAGGTCCAGCACTCCATCCGAAGCTCACCGGGACTTTGGCAGCACGCATCACCTCGAGACCCATCAGTGAATCTTGAGAGCTCTTAGCTTGCTCACGAGAAGTTCCAAGTGGGACGCACACCACTTAAGGTCCAGCGCTGTGTCCGGGGCCCATCAAGACTTTTTCATCCAGAGTTGGACTCAATTCACCACCTCTGATCCGCGCTAGCCATCCGAAGGTCCGGACCCCCAAAAATGTGCTTTGGCACTCAAGGACTGCACTGAACTTGACCAGAACCGAACCACAAGACTCAGCTGTGAACCCAAGAGCTCCTAGCCAGCCCACAAGGACTTTCAAATGGGGACGGACGCGCACCGCCAAAGGTCCAGCGCTCCATCTGGAGCACACCGGGACATTTTTTTTAATCTCTTTCAACTGGCCAAAGATGACCTCGAAGTGGGGATGCACTGATAAGTAAAATTTATTAGCTACATATAAGTACGTTGTTAAAATTAGTAGTTTTCAGAGTTTAGAACATGATTGTGGGTTTTGTTGCTGCATAGGCCTACATAGACGGGCAAAAACATGGTCTCCCTTTCACAGTTTGTCATCATGTGTTTTGTGCAAAAGTAGCTCATACTAAGAAAAAAAAACTATTTCAACCTATAGCATTAGGGATCACAAGGAGCACACGCTGAAAATTCCTGCAGAAGCAGGTTTGTAAACACCTAAATCCAGACAGATTACTGTGTGGTTTGAACTAATCCAGGAATGTAAATAAACTACAGCAGCACGACAGTGCTTCAGAGACTTTTCAAACAAAGAAATGTCTCTCTGAAGGGAAAGTGTGCAACACAAGTGAGCTGGTATAAATAACGTGTTCCAGTCTACCTAAAACCTATTGCTGGTGTACTGCATGACTGAGATAAACACAAAGGATTAACATCTTCATTCTATGGTCACTTGAGATGTTGCACACACCAAGGCTCATGCACAGTTACGCACAGTTACATTTCTATATGGTTCTAAGGTTTAACTAGGAAACAACCAATGCTTGAAATGATTGTGAAACAGAAGACCTAGTATTCCTTGAAGGTATGCTTATTGTTTGCTTCTTTTCAGGTCTGTTTTAAGAAAAAATGACTTGTTAAATATATATAATTAAAGCAATTTTGGTCAAAATTTGAAAATTACATTTTCCCTAATCTTGTAATATTGTGGGATCTTGCAAGATATAATGTTCAGAGAATGTGTTGAGGATGACTCTCAGCCACTACAACAAAAAACAAACTTGATGTATGTTAAAAATGCTGAGTAAAACTAGTTTTGTGTTTTCCGAGATTGATTGCTCGTGATACTGCAGTGACTCCAGAAGTTAACCAGTTGTCGATGTTCACTAAATTCTTGCTGAGGAGCGTGACTGCGTGGTTAGATTAGTCGTCCTCCAATGCAAGAGTTGGGGGGTTCGATTCCACCAGCAGTCACATGCCGAAGTGTCCCTGAGCAAGACACTGAACCCCTCATTGTCTGCGATGAGTTTCCAATCAGTGTATGAATGTGATAAAGCACACTGATTAACCTCTACAGATTCAGATTAGCTTTATAGAGATGGAATAGTATTAGCGTTAGGGTTTCCCCTTAATAGAGTGCTGTATGAATGGGTAAATGAGGGCACAGATTGTAATGTAAAGCACTATGAGTATTTTAATAAGATAGAAATGTGCTATAAAAGTACAGTCGGTTTTCATCAAAATTTTTGCAGTGCTTCACTAGATATTTTGCTTGAAGTCAGACAGGGTTGAAAACAACAATTAACAACAAAGATCTAGATCGCCTGTCAGTTAGTGCTTGTATTATGTGTTGGGAAAAACTGTTCTGCTATAACACCAAATTTTAGTGCAACAATCCGTCCAAGGTACCTGACTTAACCTTATTAGATGTTTCTACCTGGATTATTGAGCATGCGTCAAAATGTTGGCTTCCCATAGTTTCAGGATTTCACAATGTGTTTTGCTAATGCTACAGAAAAATACACACACAGACACTTGCAAAACATGTCATTGTCACTTTGCCTGAACGAAGGGGGAGTATATATACAGGTAGTCCTCGACTTACGACGGTCTCGAGTTACGACGTTTCGCACTTAAGACGCATCTTCCATTTAAAAAAAATATATATACATGTATATATATTGAAAATTTTATTTTGAAAAGCAGAGTTCCGGTTTTACTTCCGGTTTGACAGCATAAGCAGCTGAGCTTGACGGCAGAAACAGCAAAGCACGCTCTGGACCGGAGGAGCAACGAGCTAACATGCTAACAGACCTTACTGTAAATGCTCTGGACCGCGTAAAGCAGTGGAAAAGTACAGGCAGCCTCAGATCTTGGAGGAACAACGAGCTAACATGCTAACAGACGGTGGAAGGCTTCACCAGCTCCCAGTAGGAAATTAACTCTTTTTTCCCTTCATTATGGCTCTGAATGTATGTTTTTTGATAATTATACAGGTAGTCCCCGACTTACGAGCGCTCTTACTTACGAGGTCCCGGACTTACGAGCATGTATCTCATAAAAATAAAAAAAAATCCTAACACAGTTTTTAAAGATGAAGGAATAAGTTGAATTTTCTCCCTTTCACATAAAGGGAGCAAGCTCCCTATGGAGCCTGCAGGGAGGAGGGAGACAATTCAACTGATTCCTTCATCTTTAAAAACTGTGTTAGGATAGGCTAAGTGCTTGGTGACTGTCCAGTACTGTACATGTATTCATTTATAAAAAAAAAAAAATAAAAAAATAAAAATAATAATAATTTTTTTTTTTTTTTTTTTTTACTATGTGATCCTACTTACGAATTTTTGACATACGAGCGCCCCCTAGGGACGGAACTCGCTCGTAAGTCGGGGACTACCTGTATAGGGTACTGTGTTAGGATAGGCTAAGTGCTTATTAATACAGTACTGTACATGTATATGGTGCAGTGTTTATGTATGTTCCGACTTACGTTGAAATTCGACTGACGACGGAGCGTAGGAACGGATCACTGTCGTAAGTCGAGGACTACCTGGATATATATATATATATATATATATATATATATATATAAATATATATAAATATATATATATATATTCGATACATCTAAGATGTACAAGAAAACAACACAGTAAATTAAAGTTGCATTGCAAATCTATACATTGTAGATGACTAATGGCTGACTGCTCCTCACCTGTCAAAGGAGTGAAACTGCACTGGCAGCACAGCCTGGGCCTTGGCTACAGAGTCAGAGAAGGACACTGGCTCCAGTCCAGCCTCAACTCCCTCCAATGGTGCTGCTACCAGACTTTTCAAAATCTCCTTGACATTGATGCCCTTGTTAGACTGATTAATGCTGATGATGGAGGAGGGTGGTTTGAGCACTACCACATCATGACACTCAGACAGGCTCTCCTGGGACTTCTTTACTTCTGAGGACAGCGTGGAAATGAGCTTGCCCATGATGCCAGGTTCTCCCACTCTGTGACTCAGGTCAGAACCATTAAGGATCTTGGCTACTTGCTCATCTCCAATCCCAGAGTCTGTGAGGGGCAAAACACTTTCTAAATAAAAGTTTTCTGATGACATGTTTGGGAATGTTGGTGGTGTTTCTGCAGAACAAATACAAAAAAGGACATGTCAGGCAGAAACAAGTATATATATGTTGTTATATAAACACCTGCCCTTTGTTAGACACATGTTTCCTGTGTATTTAATGCTACAGTTAACTCATACAGGTGATTGTACAAACAATAATTTAACAATTTTCTTGGAAAAATGATAAAAGGGAATTCAGAAGCATGACTTCAAACAATACCAAACAAACTTGTGTGGGGGCTGTCTTTACATTCCAAGCCAAAGAGTAAATATAGCATGTGTAGAGAAAGCCACATGCCAAGGCAACTTCTCAGATCTCTCTCCAGAAGCTCTGATTCTCCAGTGAGATTATGTTAGCGCCCCCTCCTCATCCTACCCCGTGTTAATAAAACATGAATCCTTTTCTTCTGCATTTTTTTCTGACCACAGCCGTATTGATTCAATTGCTTTGACAGAGACATAGTTAAATAAGTTTAAGCTGTGCTGCTCTCATATTCTTGTATATTAGCACACGTACACATACCAGTAGTCTAACTGGGAAACTAAGCAGTAGTTAACATGCTCACTGACAAACAAAGGTTTAAAACTAGCTCTCACAAAAAAAAAGGCTTTCTTTCCCATTTAGAGAGCTGCAGGAGGGCCTTTCCAGTGAGATACTAGTTCATCCTGACCCATGCTTACAAAGATGCTAGGGCAGCCATATTAATATTCATCACATGCACCCAAACGCGGTCAGCAGGACCTGATTTAGCCTGAGAGTCGTATGGCTTCCTGGTCCATCAGACAATCGTCTGCCACATGCCGTCTGGAAAATTCCCCTATTTTCTGGTGAAATTTATGAAGGCGGCAGTGTGCCTTTCTCCTCCCAGCAACCTCTATGATCCCATTCTCCTCTGGTGGATTGCATGCCTAATGGGCACTGACAGATGGGGCTGAAAATAGCAAGCTTGGCTCCACTGCCCCAAAAACCCACAGTGTTCTCATCTCTCAACTTCTCACTGCTCATCTTCTTCCTTTATTCTTTGAGTGTTCTCAGCTCTTTAAATTACACTTACATATTCCGTTTGGCCTCTCTCCTCTTCCCTCCATTTTATTTTATTCACTCCAGCTTTTATCTGAATGCAAGTTCAGAAAGTAAGCTCACTTGTACATTTCACGGAAGCAATTGGCACTGCACTATAAATTGTGTTAAACCTTTGTAGGCAGCCAATGATTTTCTTTAATGTACCTTAATGCATGAATTATAACTTGAAGCACTTTCTACATTTTATTTTGGAGTCAATGTTGATGCCAATTCAGTTTTGTAACTGCCATCATATGCTTCCATTAGGTAAAGTTATTAAACAGCATGAGATAAATTTGAACAGTTATGCTGATGACACTCAGTTATACTGTATTTATCCATGAAATCTGATTAATCCAGTTACTTACAATACAAGCATGTTTTGAAAATAAAAAAAAAACCTGTATGATGCCTAATTTTCTGCTTTTAAACTCAGACATGACAGAAGCTGCGGTTTTTAGACCTGGGCATCTTAGGAATAAACTTTGCAACCTTTCATTTCCTCTGGATGGCGTTAATTTGGCCTCCAGTTCTAATGTATAAACTTAGTGTTATTTTTGATCAGGATATGTTTTTTAACTCGCACATTAAAAAAGTTCCCAGGACTGCTTTCCACCTGTATAATCTCAAACACAATTAGAAACATCTTGTCCACAAATGATGCAGAAAAAAACATAAGCATTTATCACATCTAGACTTGACTATTGCAATGGTTTATTATCTGGGTGTCCACAATTTTATTTAAAAAATGTTCAATTGATCTAAAATGCTGCTGTCAGAGTTTTAATGAGAGTTGGTAGGAGAGATCATATCTGGTCAGTGACAATATCTCTCCAGTTTTAGCTTCTCTCCATTGGCTCCCTGTCAAATCCAGAATAGAATTCAAAATCTTACTTCTAATCTACGAAGCTCTCAACAACCTAGCTCCATCGTATATGACAGATATTTATTGCTCCATATTTTCCTAACAGAGCACTTCACTCTCAGAATTCAGGTTTACTTGTGGTTCCTAGAATCCCCCAAAGTAGAGTGGGACGCAGATCTTTCAGTTACCCATACCATACCATTTTATTTACAGAGCACTTAAAACAGCAAAAAGGCCAACCAAAGTGCTGTACGAACAGAAAACAGGCAACGCACAAAGCAACATACAAAATGGAGCTCCTCTCTTGTGAAACCAACTTTCAGATTCTGTCCATGAGACTGACACATTGTCCAGTTTTAAAAATAGGCTTGAATTTTTCATTTTTGATAAATCCTATATTAAGGGTCATCTTGAGTTTCCTGAGCTATCCCTTAGTTATGCTGCAATAGACTGCTGGAGGACAAACTGACCAAATTTCCACACTGCTGCAGTCTTTACTTGCTTTACCTGTTTGTATTTGTAATTATTTCTAACCTTAAAATCTGGCATTATTTGTGTGTATTTCCTCCAATAGAAAGTACAACTACATCTGCCATTCTCTGTTTGTCTGTTTCTCCATCCTCTTCCTCTCAAACCCCAGCCGGCTGAAGCAGATGACCGCTCGTCTTCCTGTTAAAAGGGAGTTTTTACTTTCTACTGTTGCCTTTGTGCTTGCTCAGGATGGGAGTCTGTGACCAAGAGACAATTTAATGAGTCTGCTGGCTTCCATAGATAGAGAATGTTACTAATTTGGCTTTTTTAATGTACAGCATGTGAACGTTTCTGTACAGTTCCCTGAGACGACTTTTGTTGTGACTTGGCGCTATATAAATAAACTGAATTGCATTGACTCTCCAGCATCAGTCTATTTGCTTCCACAATTAATTATGTGTGGTGCAATTAGCAGAGCTCATGAATAAATCATATGTGAGCCACAGGAGCGCAGGTTGGATATCCCTGTTGCTTTACCGAATGAGCTTTCAGCTCTTTCAGGCCAGCAACAAAATCACAGAAGAAACCTTGTACTTCTTTGTTTATCAGGCACAATGACACCAAATGGAAATTAGGCTGATGGGGAAAAAAGACTGTGACAAAAGGAAAAATACTGCACCTTTTCTGGTAAGTGAGTTGATCTCTTGGCACATGCTGTGGCCTGATTGGCTGCTTATCTTGGCAGTTTCACACTGAGGCTCAAGGATGTCACGGTATTTTGAGACCATGAGGACAGAGATGAAGTAAACTACGGCTAAAGCCAAGAACTGGGCTTGTTTGCTGTCATCCTGTCAAGACGAATCACAAAACAATTTTCTATTCCAAAGACATTCATTTCTTATTACCTACTGCCTAAATTGCAGTCTTGCAGCATGTGTATTGCATTTACAATACAAATATGCAACACTAATTACAAAATATATCACTTTTAAAATGAATGATTAAAACAAATAAAAATCTCTTGGCTTTGAAGTACCGGTACAAAATCATGGGGATGCGTTTGTTGCCCAACCCAAAAATTCAGGACCTTATTAAATTATCTCATTCACACCATTTTCAGGTTATAATCAAACAAAATCATGCTAGTTTATTAGTCTAAAGAACTGAATCAAAAGAAAACATGCAAGAAGGAAAATTCATTTTTAAATAGAAAATAGTAAATGATTTGCTCAAAATGTTCTTTCATTGGTTAACTGTAGGGTTTTGAATTGGACACTTGTGTGGCTCAAATAAATACAAATACAGTTTTCATTTGTATTGCCTGCTTTTGTGATAAAATACATGCTTTACGAATGTGGCTTACCACATCACGAAACACTACAGCTCGAAGCCGATTGATGTCCACATCCTGCAGAAGGTGATCGGAGTTCTTGATTGGGGACAGGTTGGTAGGGACGGTCTCCATGGTGGTCTAAAAAAGACATTTGACACAATCAGAGATTCTGAAATTTTCAGCTGCAGCTTAATTTAAATCCGATTATTATTATTTATTTATTTTATTTTTATAATTATTATTATTTTGAAAGAAAAAGAAAGATAAGATAAAATGTTGAAATTAAGAAGTCATAACAAATTTGGAATCATAAAATGTGAAGAAAAGAAATCGGAAAGCTATCTGCAAGATACCAGTCAAATGAAAATATGAACATCGGGCAAAGGTGAACATGTTTTAATTCACTAACATTCTTTGACTTTAATTTATCACTTATGTCAACATATCATGTTGCATAGTCAGTTAGCACTTGGTTTGTGATTAGGATGAAGCTCAACTCATACCTAAACACATTGTATCTCAATATCTGTAAAATTGACCAAGTTATAGTCATTTTTTGTGTTTGCTAAAGTTAATATACACACACGCTGAGATAATCACATGTTCGCCTGCCTTTCATGGGGGTGGGAAATGACAAAGGGATCAGACACCAGAGATTGAGAATATGACATTTAACCCCACCTTGCTCAAAGTCACAGTATTTTGTAGGATTTCCTGAGTTCTGTTGTTGCGTCTTTCCCTGCACTCCAGACAGCTCCTTACAGCTACACAACACACTGTACACAAAACACACACACACAGAGCACACAAATAGTCTTGCATTTCTGAATCTAATGGAAATTAAATGTTGATAACACGCATGACCTCTTTAAGCCTAATCAGTTCTATCTGATGACTATTTGTTCAAGGGTAACGGGAAGGAGAGAAGCAGAAAAATCATCAGCATCAGCCAGACCAATTTCACACTGAAGATGTGATGAGAAACTCTGCTTGCAACAAGGACACTGAAGTCTGAAGGCTATTTCCCATCCCCGAGACTCCAACTTGGAGTGAACAGTCAAACAAACATGAACTTATAAATGCACAAACCCACAGACACAAATAGCTCGGGACACAAAACAGACTGACAAGAAAAATAAAATTAGAAAAATTGCATTTCCTGCAAAAATGTAGTGCGAATGTTTATTGCCGAAGAACTTGCTGAAAAACAGCTGAAATTAGATTAAAAAAAGCATGTGGAAAATTAGCTGCAATGGAAGAACAACCCTAAATCAGCATAAGAAAGCAGAAAGAACACACATTTGCTGAAATATGTTTACTGGTAAATAAGCATAAATGAGCCATAAAATTTAAGAAATTAAAGCTACTATATGTAACTTTTCTAACAATATATTTTTAACATATTTCTTCACTCTGTCACTAGATTGATGTTAGAGAGGTAATCTCTGAAAAAAACTAAAAAAAAATATTGTCCCCTTGCTTCTCCAGGTGGTAAATAAGCATTTCTAAAAAGAAAAAGTGACCCGCCATTTTCCAGCCAATAAAAACAAAGTTTGTAACCAGCCAATAAAAACCGAGCTTGAATTTGAATCAGCCAATAAAAACAGAGCTTGAATTTGAATCAGCCAATAAAAACAGAGCTTGAATTTGAATTTCAACAGACCACAAGGGGGCAGAGCCATATATGGCTCTGAGGGGGAGGGATCAGAATGCTTTGCTTGTTGAAATTTTTTCTAAGTGCTGATGTTCTACAGAAACTGCAGACTGAACCTTTAACTAAAAAGCTGAAATTAGCAACAACAACAATAAAGCTGAAAAGTAGCTTAAAAGGTAGAAAGAAGCAGAAGCTTAAACTACCAGAAGGAAGTGCTAAATACAGCTAAAAAGTAACCGAAATAGCAGAAAAAGCTGAAAGGAGCATAACAAGCCGAAATTAGCAATGTTTTTGAAGAAGCACAAAAATGTTGTACACGTAGTTAGAAAAAAAACCTGAAAGGAGCACAAAACAGCTGAAAAAATAGCTGAAAAAATTGTTTAAATTTACACAAGGAAGCTGAAAGAAGATGAACCAGACCAAAAGGTGAAAGGATAAGTAAAAGGTTATAAAATACCCTAATGCATGCTCAATAATCCAGGTAGAAAAATCCAAAAAAGCTAAGTCTGGTCCTCTGGACATTCAAAAAACAAAACAAAACAAAGCAAAAAAAAAAACTGTAGAAACGTTTCGTCTTTCGTCCGAAAGACTTCCTCAGTCTGAGAAGCTGAGTTCAGCTCAGTCTTATAAATAGCACCCTCCCACAGTGGATCAACCAGTTGGCTGATGACAGCCGAAACCAGCTGCTCACATGATCAAGGAGGACCATCAGCCTGACGATGGATCGTTAACACCCTGATGGTTGTTTGCTATTCACAGAGGGCTGAGTGATACTAGCAATAACAGCATTGTAAGTGGGGGACAGTTGAACCCGGAGGCCTCCACCTCTGTTTAATGATGGACGGTTTCTTTTCACAAAGATGGCCTCCTTTACTCCTCTCTCAAACCATCGTTCCTCTCTATCAAGGATGTGAACATCTTCATCCCTGAAAGAGTGACCGCTGGCCTGGAGATGAGTGTAGACCGCAGAGTCCTGACCTGATGATGTTGATCTTCTGTGCTGGGCCATCCTTTTGGCCAGTGGCTGTTTAGTTTCCCCGATGTAAGACTGATCACAGCCCTCCTGACACTGAACAGCATACACAATATTACTCTGTTTGTGCCGGGGGACTGGATCTTTGGGATGAACCAGTCTTTGTCGTAATGTATTTTGGGGTTTAAAAGCCACTGGGACGTTGTGTTTAGAAAATAAACGTCTCAATGTCTCTGAAACTCCCGCAACATACGGAATGACCACTGGTCTGGGTCTGGGTTCCTTCTTTTCACCTGATGGCTGGCTGGAGTCCTGTTTGCTAAGCTAAGTCTGGTCCAGAGGACCAGACTTAGCTTTTTTGGAGGTTATAAAATAGTTAAATATTTGAAGAATGTATTAGCTCAATTCATTTTCTATAAGAAAAAAATTGACAGGAAAGGCTAAATAATTCAAAAAGCCAAAGATGCACCATGCCAAAACTCATAGCAGCATTGTCCTGAAAGAGCTGAACATATGATTCGTTGAAATAGCTTGAAAACTGTGGGACGAGAATTGCACTGAAAAATGTATAGAAGAAAATGGATTACAATCCATGTATGGTTCGTTCTTTCGTTATTCCGTTTCAAAATAAAAACCAAATAACCAAACAAGCTTTGGTTATTTGGTTTTTTCGTTTTAAAACGAAATTACAAAAACGGTTTTCAAACGGTTTTTTCATTATTTTGTTTTTCAAACGAAATTAGAAAAACAGAAATGACAAAAATAAAAAAAATCTGTTACACGGATTGATTACAATAGTATGAATGCGTTCACACTATTTAAAAAAAATCTATGATATTTAACACATTTTCATAAAACAGCTCAATTTAAATGAAATCATTCTGACTTGGTCCAAATTAAATTTGGATGGATTTATGGTAAATGAAAAAACAGAAAATGGGCAATAAATAAAGCAGTCTAAGAAAGATCATTTAAAAAGAAAAAAACACAACAAAAGCCTACCATATGCAAAGACAACATGATAGCCATGCAAACCAGCCTCATATAGTGAATTCAAAAGTAAAAATGACAGTGATCTACAATTACACAATGACCAGATAATTCTTAAATCATTTAGCTCTGCTGATCAAACAGAGGATTTTCTGGGCTTAGAGGAATTAATAGATTGTGTGCGATGAATACTGTTGAGGCGTTCACCAGCTCATTCAATCTTCAACGTACAAACATCAAATAATTACACTGTAATTCTTCACCACCCCTCTGAACTAACACTCACATCTGCAGCAGCAAACAGTCATGCGAACAGATCTTACCCAGTCTGAGGCACTGGCGCATCAGGCCACCGGAGGACATGTTCTTCTCTGCCTCAATCTCACTGAAGTTGAGGGAACTCGAAAAGACTAAAACATCCACCATAACCATGAGACGGGACAGGAAGGTGATGGCTGTCTCTGAGGACATGCCCTGTGTTGCCTCAATGTTCTCCAACTCAGACTTGGACAAATAACACAAAATAAAAGTATAGATTACAAAATATGTTTCATCTAAAGCATCCATTGCTGTTATTGGGTCTTTTTTTTAAACATCAATTAAAGACTACTATTTAAAATAGTTGAAGTTTTAAAAAAAATTGTTTAAAGGAAACCTGAATGGTACACATAGTTAATTAGAGGCCTAAAAACAGTACTGTACTAAATTAATGTCCCCAGAATTAATTAAAGCAAAGTGAAGATGAGCACACAGAGGTAACACCAAACCATTAAACACAAACCTATTCCACCAACACATCCTATTTTAAAAAACATAATCATGCAGTTCAAACAAACAACCAGTAGATGGCAATATTTCATTTTACTAAAGTCAGAAAAATGCACTTACAGAAGGACATGTGACTGCTGAAAGAAGGGGCAAAATCCCTCCACAGGCTATAATGATGTTGTCCACCATTTGGGAGATGAGATGGATGGTGTTGTGCACAAAAATGATGTTCTCGTTACTGTTAACAAAGTCCATGACAGATTTGGTACAGTGGCTGCAGGGAAGAGGGAAAAAAAATATGAGAACTGTTATTTCCACATATGCTAATCCTACCTATTTCTATTCACATAATCACAGAGCAAACATTAAGCATCATTTCTACGTTGTTACCATTTTTATGTATAGCTCTCATCTTTCAAGTTCACATAGATCACTTTACACACCTTCTCCAGGTGTGGACGTCACTCTCCAGTGCAAACAGCAGGTCGGCGAGCAGCCTCTGATGCATGGCTGACCATTTAAATTCTGGGATGCGGAACATTGTAGTGCGTGGACCAGGGCTGAACTGGCGTCGCTGTTCCTCTGTCATGGGCGCTGCTCTGAAGCCAAGGTCCACACACGCATCCTTTTCCATCTGAGAAACTAGACGTCCATGCACACTCTGATGGAAGACCAATTTATCACTCAAACAAATGCAGTTTAACAGGCAGAAACAGTTACTGTCCACTGCAAAGTACAGAGACAATTGACTGATTCTAGTGTCCTGACCAACACTCGTAATCAGATTAATTAATCAGAGAGTTTCTGAAGCGAAGTTCTTGGGCATCATTATTGATGATAAATTGTCTTGGAAACATCATGTAAGTTCAGTTAAAGCAAAATTATCTAGGTCTATTGCGATATTTTACAGAGTTAGGGATTTACTAAATGATAAAGCACTTTATTTGTTGTATAATACATTATTTGTGCCACACTTAATTTATGGTATTAGCGTTTGGGGTACGGCATGTAAATCAATTACAATGCCAATTTTTATTTTGCAGAAAAGAGCTATTAGAATTATCACCAGAAAGAATTTTCATCATCCTTCAAGCATTTTGTTTCATCAAACAAAACTGTTGAAATTTTATGATTTAATTGATTATAATATTTTGATAATTTTGTATAAAGCTCAAACTAATGCACTTCCTTCTAATATTCAGAAATATTTTGTTAGAAGAACGAGTAATTATAATCTTAAAGGGACAGATATATTTGTGAAGCCACCTTTTAGGACAAGTTTGAGGGGAAGATCAACCATAATTCAAGGAATAGGGTTATGGAATAAATTGGAGTCTGATATTAAAGTGGTCAGATCAATGGTTTCATTCAAAAGAATGATTAAGTTTAAACGGTTAAAAACATATATTTAAATGAGTTGAAATTTGGAAGTTTGTGTATGACACAGAGGGTAGTAATTATTATTTATGTTGTTCACTATTTTGGAAATTATGAGTTGGTTGTGTCATGTGTTTATTCTTAAATGCTAAAATTATGTTGACTATTTATTTTGTAATCCAAATAGTTGTCTATATGAATTGTTTATTGGAGAAAAAGGGGCAGAAAAAATAAGATTTTTTCTTCTTCTGCCGCCTTTCATTTTATATATATTTTTTTTTTCTCGCTTTTTTGTATTGTATTGTTTTCTTGTTTTAATTATAAAATGAATGAATAAATAAATCAAATCAAATCAAATCAAATCAAATAATTCCTGCTGCCATAATATTTATCATGCATGAAAAATGTACATTCAAAAATGAGCTTTTGTATAACTTATTTCTGCCTGTTGGTACAGGGGAAAATAATTTATGCTCAATGTAACCTCTAAACTGAGATGAATGAGTCAGCAAGGTGCTGCAAAAAGCCTGTTTAAAAAACAGCAGAGATGAATTCAGTCTGG
>JBBPBX010011686.1:43755-55471 GCA_038048925.1 Garcialebias charrua
ACCTTTCTATCTTATGAAGATAATCAAAGCTCATTACACTACAATCTGTGCCCTCATTCACCAGTTCATACTGCACTATACTAGATCTATACAAAGAATAATCAGTGCTGTATCACTTTCATACACTGATGGGACACACATGGTAGGGAATGAGGCAGTATCTTGCCTAGGGACACTTCAGCAGGTGACTTCTGGTGGAATCAAACCCTCAACCCTTGCATTGGAGTATGACTGCTCTAACCCCTCAGCCACAGCCGCCCCACGTAGTGCTTTGTTTTATGACCAACCTGTGTAGTAGCTGTAGTCTGAATCTTTTTCATTTCCTTCTCTTTGCCATCATCTGATCTTGCAGTGTCAGGAGTATTGCTTGAATCTATGTTCTTATCAGACAAGGAAACTGATCCAGATGAACCTTCAGCTGCTTGTGAGATTTTGGAGGAGTGGTCATTTTCAGTTCCTGTGACAGAGCTGATAACTTCAAGAGCCGTTTTAAGGTCAAACTCATCCTTTTCTAGGATGCTGGGCAAAGAGCTTCCTGTCATGTGAGCCAGAAGGCCAAACTCGTCGCTTGGGTTAGTGTGGACAGGCAGCTCTGCGCTGGGCAGGACCAGAGGCACAGCTGGACTTAGATTAGGTAGCAACCTGTCCTCTAGACCACCCGTCACTTTGCCAAACAGGAAGTCATCGCTGTGAGGAATGCCGTCCTTGTCATCATCCAGAGTGATAAGCGGGGCGGTACTATGGCCATCCATACTGTCCTTTGGTAACAGCATATTGCTGACATTACCATCAAGCTTTCCCACAACAGCACAGTAAACGTTATCCAACAGAGAATCCACCTCAACTAGTGGTCCATTCTCAGATACTCCCAAAGTTTCAGCGGACATGTCAATATCATCCAGCTTAACTTCTGTAGCTTCCACCTTTTCAGCCTTGATGTCCACCAGCAGGTCATGAACTTCAACCCTGCTGACACCATCTACAGCGCCGTCTTCAGGTCCCCTCCTTTCAGTCAGCAGGATGCGTGAGTCTGCACTCTCGTATTCCGTCTCACTTTCAGGTGTTTGAGAGTTATCGTCCATTTCTCCAATCTCCATCACACCTTTAATACCAGAGGCCTGAGCAGACAAGCCACAGATGGTGCTGACCAAACCCTTCTTTCCTTTCTTGATATTTTCTTCTTCTTGACGTTGGTACTCTTCATACATCTTCGCTAGATATTCTTTGTGTGCCTCATATGTCACCTGTGGATAAAAAAGGTCAGGGATGAAAACAAGCATGCATTTACAAAACAATGCAACGAAGTTCAGAAAATTCTTGACAAAACAGTAAACAGCAGAGGTCAGTGTTTCTCTCTTGTGTACAGTACTTACCTTAGAGTGGGCTATGGAGAGAGTGTCCACCCACACACGCCATCCTCCCCATTCGTACTTGATGGCATGGTAGAGCAGAATACGAAATATGTTGTACACCATCTCAGAGATTTTCTGCTCCTCTGTGTTTTTAGGGTTGATGTAGCCCAGAGAAAACATCCAGTCCTGCCAAACAGAACACTGCAGCAGACATCTGAAACACACAAGGCATTAAAAGTCAGCATCAGAAGAGTTTGATAAATAATACATAATAACGAAGACGAAGAAGAAGATGATGATGGCGATGATGATCTCATCACGTCTCGAGGATCTAAGCTTGGATGGCCCTAAACTTCTTGGATTTTAATGAAAAAAAGTCTGAGGTACTTGTTTTTGGACCTAGGAGAGCATGTCCAAGCCCTCCAGTTGACTTAGACACCCCTAGCAATGTATGTTAGAAGACAAGAAAGAAGAAGAAGAAGATTAAGAAAAAGATTATTCTGATTTTTAACAAAACTTTTATTTACACAATAATTTAACATAATGTTAAAAACATGATCAGGACAAGATTAAAATAAAGTATTTACATGAAGAGCTTACTGTATTGTAGTACTCCCTGATCAGAAATAGTGCATACGACCTTCTTAAATCCTCAGAAAAGAAGAAGACAAGGAAGAAGAAGAAGATGGATGAGGATGAAGACGAGGAGGAGGAAAAAGAAGAGGATAAAGACGAAGAAGAAGGTAAAATATTATCTTTGGTTTCTGCATCTAAAACCTAATTTTGGCTTGTCGTTTTTTTCAAGTTTCACTCATACTATTCCTCTGTCATAATAAAAACATGTTTGATTAAAAGTAAATTGTATGCACAATTATTACACAAATATTGTTTTTTGGGTTTATAGCTTTCTTTAACGCAATAAACATTGAATGTACCTGAATTTGTTGAATATAACTGTTTGACAAGTTCAGAGCTTATGTGCACATTAAAATTAGTTTCATCCTTCTCAGTTGAATAAAGTGTGCCCTGATGTTAGACTGCTAATAATTTCACAGAAGTAAGCAACAGAAAGTCATTATGGGGGAAGTGGTGGTACAGAGGTTAGAGACGGTGGGCCTGTGATCGGAAGATCACCGGTTGAACTCCCGGTACCGACAACATCAAAAAATGTGGGTTGTAAAAGGTGTAACACCCACACCTGCCTCCACCCTCATTCGCCCCACTCTGGGCCCCTGAGCAAGGCCCTTAACCCCCACCATCTGCTCCCTAAACAGGTCTCTCTTGAAAATAAGTTATTGTGGCTCATTGAGACTACCTGGATAAATAAAGGGTAAATAAAAAAATAAAAATAAAAATTGTCATCACAACAATGCATTTCCTTGACTGACGAAGCCTTGTGGATGGAAGGTGAAACGTTTCAGAACACAAAATGAAAGAACTTGTCCAGATGACCTGACTGACAATTGTTGGATTGTATACCCGGATTATTGAGCATGGACTTTGTTGGTTCTTCAGTGTTATGTGTTGTCTTTGCTTTAGTGAACTCATGGTCTGGGATTGAGGATTCAGGTCCAGATAGAAGAGGTCCAGGTCAATATTAGGTCAACTTTGAACTATTTGATGACAACTCAAACAATGATTACTTGGATTTATGTAACAAAGGACCGTCATGTATAACGTCTTCTGTCAAAAAGTCTCATAGCTTAAAATCTGCTTGGAGAAACTTGCAGCTACAAGTGGATTTTCAATTAAAACTTAAGAGCTTAAGTAGCACATTTGGGGCGGCCGTGGTGTAGTGGTAATGGCAGTCGTCCCCCGATCGGAAGATTGGCGGTTCGAATCCCGGTTCCCCACACCATGTGTCGTTGTGTCCTTGGGCAAGACACTTAACCCCGAGTTGCTCCCGGTAGGACTGGAAAGCACCTTGCATGGTAGTCTGCCGCTATCGGTGTATGAATGTGTGTAGCATTCAATGTGTGTAGCACTTTGAGATTTTCACTAATGAAAAGTGCGTTATAAATTGAATTCATTATGTAACAATATAGGAGTTATTAGTCAGTTTACTGACTTACCTATAGTTTAGACGTGCAGGTATGAACAGATTTTTATCTGCACAAACTGCCACCAAAGTGCGGGGTCTCAACTTTTTCAGATTAAATCAACAAATCTAACGATGTGATTAGCCAGTAAATGTAATTTCACGCTTAGACTTCAATTTATGTTGGTCTACCAAAAAAATAGACCTTTTATTGAAACTATCACAAGAATTACATTAAACATTTGTATCGATATTAGCTCTGATTTAATAACTACGTTGACAAGAATTCAAATTAAAACAAACAGACAATTAAAACTTAACTGTTGGCACAAAACTTGACAGATTAATAGCTTATGAAAAATAAGAAATAGGAGGAAGGAGTTCTGGAGCTAAGTTAAGCTAAAGTTGTTTACTTTGAACCAGACTAGGTGACACCGTTTCCCCCACTCGAGCAGACTGCTGGGCTCCCGCACGTTCAAACACACCACGGCTCTTTACCTGTTGGAGGTTCGTCTCTGGGAGACAAGAGTGGAGAAGTTTGTGGACACACACGTGGATGGGTTTGTCCAGTGGCCGTCCAGTTGGACTTCAGCGTGAGTGTGCTGATTCACGATACGAGGAACTCGCCTCCCTCGGCAGGAACCAACGGTCGAGCGCACAGGCTGACTTTCAAAATAAAACTTTAGAAAACAAATTCTTCCAGAAATGAGTGTTGAGGCACAGCAAGGCTTTGCCGTGACTCTCAGCTGAGACGTGGGTCGAGTTGGCACGATGACCGGGCCGTCTATCAGCTTTTCAGAGAGGAGAGCAGGTTGACAGTTCGTACTCCTCGAAACTCTAAACCAAAATTCAGGAAGTGCCCCTTAAGAAGGGGGTGTGACTTAGTCACATACTTCCTGCTGATTGGTTGTTGCACCCCTAGAGAGGGTGTGACTTTGCAAATGAGTGAGTTTGAGTGACAGATGATAGGGTAGACAAAACATAGAAAACATACGTGAGAAGATGCAGGTGCATGTGCACAAGTCAGTACTTTGTTTTGAGAACTGATTCATTGTTTTAGAAAGGACGGGAGACCGAAAGCAAGCTATGTCTAGCACTTTTCCTTTGAAACAAAAACAGTTCAAACAAATACGAAGGATTGTTCCTTCAACTTTCGACACTTATTCTGCCTAGAGCAGACAGTTCAAAACATGATCATTCTGAGATGTTCTCTTAACTTTGTCATATTTAAAATATACCAGTTTAGTAAAATCATCATTGAAATGACAAAAATACTGTTTGATCAATTCTGAATTAACACACATTAAAGAGAAAGTTCAATCTGATTAATTAGTGTCCATTAATTCATAATAATTGTAAAAATATATAAGTGTCTATCTGTCTCCTTGAGGGCTTCAAGAAGGCGTAACACTTAGAGTTTCAGAGAGATGTGGAGAGGTGTACTTGAAGGTCAAGACAGAGGCCTATATCACTACAGCTGCCTGGTGGGGCTCGGGTCCTCTGGTCCTATCGAGTCTGGGCCTGAGGGGTGGGCGTCCCTGGTGCCCGGGCCTCGGTGACCGGGCCTGGGGCTACGTCGGTGCAGCGGGCTCTTGCAGCGGGCTCCGGTGGGGGCCTGTGAGTTTGTCGCTGTTGGTCCCCGGGGGTCCTTGTGTGTAGTCGCTGGTGGGGCTCTTCCGGTTCTCCCCTTTGGTCGGATCTGGGGAGTGGGTGAGTGGCTCGTCCTGTTCTGGTGGCCCTGGGGACTCTGGGCTCGGGGTCCTTCTTGGTGTCTTGGGCTATGATCGCCCCTCCGTCTGCCTCGGGCCTTGGGGGGGGGCGGATCTCTGATGCTTCACGGTCGCTACTGAATGTTCTATTCGAGGAACCTTATTCACTTATGCATGCTCACAACCACACACAAATGGATGCAGGGATGTATATGTAGATATCATATGCGGAACCTTATTCACTTATGCATGCTCACAACCACACACAAATGGATGCAGGGATGTATATGTAGATATCATATGCAGATATGTAGATGGGTATGTGGCTGAATATGAATGTATATGTATGTATACTGTATATATATTTGTAGGTATGGGTAAGTTTATTCATGTAAATCTATTGCAAGGTCATGAATATTATTAGTCTTTATGCATGTGTGGGAGTGGTGGCGCAGAGGTTAAGAAGGTGCGCTTGTGATCGGAAGGTCGCCGGTTCAAGCCCCGGTACCGACAACATCAAAGATGTGGGTGGGATAAGTGAAGCGGTCACACTTGTCCATACACTTGTCTCCACCCTCATCTGCCCCACTCTGGGCCCTTGAGCAAGGCCCTTAACCCACACCATCTGCTCCCCCGGGAACCCTAGATATCAGCTCTCTGCTCCACACAGAGGGCTGTGGTTGCTCGGTGGTCTGTGGTTGTGTCAGGAAGGGCATCCGGCGTAAAAACAACTGCCAAATCTTCGTGCGACTAGATCGCTGTGGCGACCCCTAACGCAGGGAAAAAGCCGAAAGAAGAAAAAAAAAAAAAAAAAAAATGCATGTATGTTTAGTTGCTGTGTTCTGTCATGTACTTTGCAGGATTGCAGACAGAGGTTGGGTGTGTTTGCCTTGTGCTCTTTTGTGGATAATTGTTGTGTTTTGTTGTCTTACTTTCTATCTTTCCTTTCTCTATATATAAAAAATTTTAATATCGGTGTGAGAGGATGCCTGTAAGGTGAGAAGGGAGGCCATCTATAAAAGGAAAAAAAAAATTAAACAAATATACAGTACAGTACTTATAAATCAGAAGGAAATTCTGACTAACTGAGAAGACATTTCATTTGTGATGGATTTTTTTTTTGGCTCCAGTGATAGCAAACCTCATGTTTCCTAGACAATATAATTTAAACATTTATACAGCTAAACTATTAAACAAAATTCAAGTTTATGGGAAAATGGTATACTAAAGAAGTACTGCTGAGTATCTCGTTCGTTTCTGATCCCGAAAGCCATTAAGGAAAAAACACTATTCTGTTGGAGCTGTGGGAATTTTTCCCTGCTGTTCTTTTCATTATTTGGCTCTCTAAGGTCTGAAAATAGTATAAACTTTAATGTAGTGCATAGATGAGCAGAAGCAGGTATGCCAATAATTTTTAGTCAGGTCATCAGGACAGTTTCTTTTCTTTTTTTGTACTGAGACATTTCGCCTTCCATCCAGAAAGCTTCATCAGTAGGAAAAAACACCAAACAAAACTGCTTCTCCACCAACAGCTTACTCCAAAGAGAAAAAAAACAGTTATGTTGATGCTAAGATGGTCTCTAGGGCACAGCCTCTCCTCCGGTGCCCTCCCTCTCTCTTGTCGACAATCATGTCACCATCCAAAAAAATTATTTCGGTCCAGGACCAGCCGCTGCAACCCACCGGTCACTCTGAGCGCATCCTGCCGGCCAGGTGAGCCCTCGAGCTGGGGAACTGTCCCACGAAGCCTCTGTGGTTTTTTGCCCCCTCTCTCTTTCTGGACCTAGCTGAATTTCCCATCTGGACCTGTGGTTCTACCTGATCCCAACAAAAATCGCACGGAAGGAATTTCGCTGACTTTTTCTGCTGCCTTTTGTTTGATTGACCTCGTGGCATGGAGGAAGTGTACCTGGCCGAACCTGTGTCACAGGACCAGTACACTGGGGGACTTTGTTTACATTAAAGCCGTTCTTAGCCTCTGAGCGGCACGTTACCTGTTCACCTCCCTGGGAACCGCGCTGTGCTCAGCTGGAGGTACAGCTGCTTTGAAGTGCCGCTGAACTGGATCGGAGCAGGACCGGGTGAGCAGAACCAGTCTCGTTGTTTTTCAGCCGGGGTTGGTCTCTCTCTTGGAGGACCAGGAGCAGCGTGAAGTGATGCATGGAGGAGCTGCTGTTTATGTGCTGTTTGTGCACGTGAGGACTCTCTTGGAGGACCAGGAGCAGCGTGAAGTGAAGCGTGGAGGAACTACTGTTTGTGTGCTGTTTTTGCACGTGAGGACTCTCTCGGAGGACCAGGAGCAGCGTGAAGTGAAGCGTGGAGGAGCTGCTGTTTGTGTGCTGTTTGTGTACGTGAGGACTCTGGTCGGAGTTTTCATCAGATTTAATCAGCCCTGGATAATAATAACTTTTATTCCGGAACTCACTGTTGCGCCCTGCTGACCTGAAACAGGCAAGGATCATGCCTTTAATTTCAGGAATACTTTCAGGTAGCTCACTCTATTTGTTGCAAATTATCTGTTTCTACCTGCTGATTCTGGACCCAGTGGACCATGGCCGCATCAATTCATCCCAGCAAGGCCGAGCTCAATTTGTGGCACCGGCATGTAGTAGTTTATCTTCACAGGGGGGCTCGAGCCCTCCTCAGCACAATACAAACTACAGTTGGGCCTCCACATCGGGTTTGTTCGCCCATTTAATTTGTGACGCTTTATGGTCTGAGACTTTTCTGCACCATTCATATTATTGTCATTATTTTCAGATCTCAGACTACCTGGAATCACTGAATCGTTAACATATCTGGATCCACCCATCACTGCAACTTTCACTGTTTTTGGGTTCTGAATGATCGTGTCTTCATTAATGTTTCTCATGGTTCAATTATAGGGGCTAATTGTCACACTGTTAACTCCTGTAATTACATATCAGTGACAAAGAAGTCAAGAAAATGTCTGATAATAATGTTGTTATTGATCTCAGGGATTCAGCCCAACCCAGGACCCCTCACTAACTACAGTACAACAAATGACTTTAAAAATAAGTCAGGTCTTCATTTCTTGCATGTAAACGCTCATAGTCTTCTAAAAAAACTTGATGATTTGAAAATTCTGATCAGTTCTACAGATGTAATCATCATCTCTGAAACTTGGCTCAACAAATCTGTTCTGAATAATAATCTGGAATCAATGGATTTAAGATCTATTTTTTGTGATAGTAAAAAGGGGGGGGTAGAGTCGCTATTTACATCAGAGATTCTCTGGCTGCCAGTATCGCGTCTAAAAAAACAATCCCAAACCAGTTTGAGGCTTTAGCAGTGAACATCACTTTGAATGGAGGCCAGATCTTATCTGCAGTGGGCTGTTATTGTCCCTACTCCGCAACACCCGAGGCTCTGTCCTCCCTGACAGAATTTATAGGAAATTTAAAATACAATGAGATTTTTGTGGCAGGAGATTTCAACATTGACTGGGATAAGTTGACCCCCCTCTGTGATAAATTCAAGGAATGTTGCCTATCTCTCAATCTAACCCAACTTATCGACTCTCCCACTAGACCAAACAAAAACTGTCCTGAAAAATCTTCCATCTTAGATCTGTTTCTAACAAATATGCCTCACAAATTCCTTGGTAAAGGTGTATTTGCTAACATTTTAAGTGATCACTGTGCAATAGCAGCTCTTAGATCAATTAAACTCCCACCTTCTAAGCCCAGAATAATTTAAAAAAGGGACTTGAAACGCTTTTGTGAACAGTTATTCCTCTGGGATCTATCTCACTTTGATTGGCAACGTATTCTATTAATCAATGACGTGAACACCGCCTGGAACAATTTTTATAATACAGTAAGTCTCAGTCGGGTCATCTGGACAGTTTATTTTTTATAGAAACGTTTGACCCTCTATCTGGAGGGCTTCATCAGTCATAGGACTTCTAGCAAACTGTCCTATGTCCAACTGTCCTAGCAAAGTCCTATGACTGATGAAACCCTCCAGATAGAGGGTGAAACGTTTCTATAAAAAAGAAACTGTCCAAATGACCCGACTGAGACTTATTGGATTTGGTACCTGGATTATTGAGCATGAACTTTCTGGTATTTTCACAATAGTTTCATTTACTTTGTGAACAAACACACTCCTTTCCGACAGTTCAGGATAAAGGGTCGTGATAGCCCTTGGTTTACTCCTGAACTAGCTGACCTCCTGCACAGGAGAGACAATCTTTCGGCTGCAGCGAGAAAATAAGACACAGACACTGATTGGTTGAATTTTCGGCAGCTGAGGAATAAATGCATAACTGCCATCAAAGCTGCAAAACATAATTATTTCTTATCTCAGACCTCCAAAAATCTAAACGACCCTAAAAAATTCTGGAAAACCATCAAATCTCTCTCAAGCATCCCCCAATCATCTGACCTCCCATCACAACTTCTCGTTGACTCTATTCCTGTGTCAAATATGAACGAGATCCTGAACTGTTTCAACAAACATTTCATTGCTTCTAGTTCATTATTTGATACAATTACAAATGGAAAATCAGCCTCTTCATCTAAAAATCAAACTTCTACAAATCAAATCCTTCCTACATGTCAATCCTCAGTTAACCACACCTTCTCTTTTTCTCAGTTTTCATTCAGTGAGGTAAATAAACTGTTAAAAGATCTTGATCCTAAAAAATCTGCAGGTCCAGATGAACTTCCACCTTATTTCTTAAGGCTGGCTGCTCATATCATCACAGTCCCCGTGACCCAAATCTTTAATCTGTCCATAAGCCAAAACTCCATTCCGGATGCTTGGAAAACAGCCTTTGTTCTTCCTTTGCTGAAGGGAGGTGACACTACCTCATTGAACAACTATCAACCAATCTCTAAACTCTGCATTTTAGCCAAGGTTCTAGAAAAATTGATGAATTCTCAAATCAAAAATTATCTGGACTCATTTAAAGGTTCAGTATGTAATTTCTGGAACACGCTGGAACTTAGGAAATTTTTGAACAGAGACACGTTTCTGGTCCCTTCTCCTCAGAGCCATATATGGTGCTGAGGCTTGCTCTTGCCCTTTCTCTGCTGAAATTCAAATTCAAGCTCTGTTTTTATTGGCTGATTCAAATTCAAGCTTTGTTTTTATTGGCTGGTTACAAACTCTGTTTTTATTGGCTGGTTAACGGTGGGTCACTGTGGCTTTTTAGAAATGCTTTTAGAGAAGCAAGGGGACAATAGTTTTTTTCAGAGATTACTTGTCTAAAATCAGTATGTCAGGAGGTAGTGACAGAGTGAAGAAATATGTTAAAAATATATTGTTAGAAAAGTTACATACAGCTCCTTTAACATATTACCTCTCCATCAATCTGGTTTCAGGAAACAACACAGCACAACGACTGCTTCACTGAAGGTTCTTAATGACGTTGTTGAAGCATTGGATGCTAAGGATTATTGTGCTGCACTTTTCTTAGACCTGTCTAAAGCTTTTGACACTGTGGATCATAACATCTTGTGTCATAAGCTCTCAGAAATCGGTTTCTCAGATCACACCATTGGTTGGTTTTCTAATTATCTTTCCGATCGGAGGCAATGTGTTCAACATAACGGTACTTCTTCCAGTTATTTAACAGTTAAAAATGGTGTACCACAAGGCTCAGTCTTAGGACCAACCCTCTTTACAATCTACATAGCTAATGTAGGTCAGAGCATCCCTGATGCATCCTTACATTTCTATGCTGATGATACAGTTGTTTATTGTCGAGCTAAAACAGCTGCTAAGGCTTTAAATTTTTGCAATCTGCTTTTGACATCATCCAGTCAGATTTGTTCCAGCTCAAACTTGTCCTAAATGCTGATAAAACCAAAGGGATGCTTTTTTCAAATAGGAAGTTGGTCCCAGCAGTTCTTCCTCTGATTTTATCCTCAAATGGTGTCCCTATTGAGTTTGTTGATTCCTATAAATATTTGGGTATCCTGGTCGATTCGCATCTCTCTTTTAAACTCCACGTGGAAAACCTAGTAAAGAAACTGAAAGTTAAACTGGGTTTCTTTTTCAGAAACAGATCATGTCTAACACTGAATGCTAGGAAACGCCTTGTATCTGTGACTTTCCTTCCCTCCATTGATTACGGTGACATTATCTACATGAATGCTCCTACAAGCACCCTGCAGATGTTGGATGCTGTCTATCATGGTGCACTAAGATTCATAACTGGCTGTGATTATCATACCCACCACTGCACCCTGTATTCACTGGTAAACTGGACATCATTAACTTCACGCAGACACTTCCACTGGTACATTTTCATCTTTAAATCACTTCTTGGTCTGCTGCCTTTATACATCTCCTACATGTCTCTGCGTGAGTGCAGCTACAACGTGCGCTCTCAGGACATGATAACCTGCAGTGTTCCGTCAGTGAGCACTGAACTTGGCAAAAGGGCCTTCTCCTACTCCGCTCCTGCTTCCTGGAATATCTTACAAAAAGACTTAAAGTTCTCGGCCTTGACCTCTCTAAATGGTTTTAAGAATCTGTTGGAATCCTGGCAAAAACCAATGCAGATATGTTCCTGTTACTGATTTTCTACATCTACCTTATAATGTTTTGATACTTTAATATTTTGTTTTAATTTGTTAAAATAA
>JBBPBX010011687.1:24380-41200 GCA_038048925.1 Garcialebias charrua
TTGAGTAAAGTACGTCACCATCACTGTTTGGTGACAACTCTTGTTATTCCTTTGAGATGAACATCACATTTACTGAATATACAGTAATTGATCTTTGTTGTCGACCTAAAAAAGGAACATATGCTTTAAGTTGGCATGATGGTGTATTGAGGCCATTCAGAAAAAAAAATGTCTTGAGGAGCATTTTTCAGGTTGTTTAAGATTAAAGTGGAACTATTGAGAATGACGTCAAAATGTTGAGAAAAACTTTTGAGTTTCAAGAGAAGCCTGAGGAGATGAACCCCACTGTGCTCCCAAACCTGACTAAATTTGTTCTGGGTCTTTTTTTGTTTCCAATATTACTGTAGCTGTGGGGTATGGGTGCAATTTCACTCGGTAAAATACAAAAGAACAACACAAGGTATATTATTTGAACCGGTCAGATGTGCCATTTTCATCAATTACAGCAACAGAACTTCTTTCAGTCTTTCACAAACGGAGTTTCGAACATTAACGCCAAGTGTTGACCCCGAAATACTGTACTCTGAAATCACTGAAAGCCTGTATAGAAATAGCTTACATTATTGTTGTATTTTGGTAAAAAACTTGTACTGTCGCTTCACCTTTAAGAAATTCAAAGAACATAGAGAATTTGTACAGCTTTAAACATTGTATGTGCTAAATGGACTGTACTTTTATACAGCTTTTCTATCTTATCAAGACACTCAAAGCTCTTTACAACACAATCTGTGTCCTCATTTACCCATTCATACATCACTCTACTAGATCTGTACAAAGAATAATCAGTGCTTTATCACATTCACACACCGATGGGACACACATTGGAGGCAATGAGGGGTTCAGTGTCTTGCCCAGGGATGCTTTGTCATGTGACTGCTGGTGGAATCAAACCTCCAACTTTTGCATTGGAGGATGACTGCTCTAATAACTCGGCCACAGCTGTCCCGTGCTAAAAGAATTTCTTTACGATTTAAACGTTTTCAGATACATAGTAACTATTTACTAAAAACTTATGGATATACCACAGATGAATGAATGAATTAATTAATTAATTAATTAATTAAGCTTTATTTGTTTTTGTCTCAAGTACAACAAAATTGCAGAGCCTCTCCCAGGTGCTTGTTGCATCATTGCACCAAAGCTAATTTGGATTTAGTTTCCTCTTTTACTCTTAAAATCACAACTTTTTTCTGGTCTTTTTGTCTTTATCTTAAAAATATTTTACCTTTTTTTTTTTTTTTTCAATATTTCTACTGTAATCTTAAAATTTGGAAGTAAAACATCCCAGGATTTCCTTTTCTGCAACCCCATGAAATGCGTGCATGCGTGGGTTTCCTCCGGGTACTCCGGTTTCCTCCCACAGACCAAAAAACATGCTTGTTAGGCTGATTGGTGACTCTAAATTGACCCTAGGTGTGAGTGTGAGAGTGGATGGTTGTTTGGTGTGAGTGAGACAGGTCCCTCTTGTAAATGAGTCCCCGTGACTCAACGAGGCTAGCCTGTATAAATAAAGATTGAATGAATGAATGAAAAAATGAAGAAATGTAACCGTTTCTCTATTTCCACACGTCTGACAGCTGCTGCAGTCAATAAAACTCAAGACAATCCATTTTTTCAATGCATATGTAGAGTCTGAAGGCTTTAAATGCATCTTTACAAGCGTAGTTGAACATAAAGTTAATTTCTTTACAGCTACCCTTTGGAAAGTTACAACTGATGTGGATCCTTTTAACCCATAACTGTCAAATAAATATCTGGAAACAGCATCTCCATTTGTATATTTTTTCTGCTTCTTGGTCCTAATTCATGTTCATTAAACAGTTTAATCACAGTTTTATTTGATGAACACCAAAATGAAGATGAGTCTGAGACAGAAAAAGAGGGAGTTGTCGTGAAAGACAGAATAAATTGTTGAGTGTGGGATGACAGAAGAGCAGCGATCAGCTGAGCAGGCAGTCGAGTCACCTCTACTGTCACTCACCCCGCCTCCCTTGTGACCAGAGGACTAAATGAAACAGGGCTTTAGTAGTCCTTTGTTTCATCCTCCTCCACTATCACTCCTCAACAAGACATCAGTTATTTATTTGAGCAGCTCGGACACCATGAGGCTCACCGACCACAGGTTGCTGTCCACCCAGAGACCATGTAAGTGCTGACCCCCATTACAACACAATTAAATGACTCGTGTACTCCTCCGAGGTAGGAGAGCACTTTCTTCTGTTCCTGCTTCCCAGCCTCCTCGTGTTCAAATCCATTCTTCTGCTTTCTCATTAAAACATCACGTCCGTTTAGTGTCTACACAGTCAGGTTCTTTGCTGACACACTGAACAGCACGTTCTTATTGATGTGCAGGGATAAAAAAAAAAGTCTTATTTCTTTATTTCTAAAATGTCTTCTTTCTAAAAAAAAAGGTTTATTCAAAACTCTAATTGAGAATGTTGTGTAGATTAAAAAGTAAGCTGGACATTTTAACTGATATTCAGACCTTTTAGCTGGTGGCTAAACAAATAGATTAGTTATCACCTTTTATTCTATCTGTGAGCTTTCTAAATACCAAAAAGCAAATGAAAGAATCAATCTTGGGTTTTTAAATCCAATCACTGCTTTCCTGTTCAGACACAAGACAAATGACCATGAGTTTGATCTTTAAAAGAGGAAAGGGAAAAAAACAGATTACAGAGCCAACTCTCTATGGATCGAATCGTTTCTTTGTGTGTAAGTAAAATGTGGGGTTTGAGCTGTGTAGAAAGGAGGTTTGCCCCACACACGACATCATTATAGACAATATTTTTGTGCAAAACAAGCCCAGAGAGCAGCTCCTTCCTTCAAGAAAACCACTTTTAAAATCACGCAGAATCTTTGAAAGCAAACTTTTTTCCAATTTCGGCAGCCTGTCTTATCCTCATAACCCCTTTAACGGGTTGTTTGCTCACCTCGATCAGAATCCACCCGTTCCCTCTAATTACAGACGGCTTGTTTTCCCTACGAGCCCAGCTGTGAATGTTCTTCTTCTCATTTTCCCCGACAGCTCAGTCCTAGATTTGTTTTGAAGTACTTGTCAAATGTCCTCAGTGTTTTTCTTCTTCACACAGATCGCTGTTTCCGCAACTACTCAGTCGTAGGAAACGCAGAAAAAAATGAATGCAGCCATCAAAAACAGCAGAATAATCTCTGCTCGAGGGATGGAGGAGAGAGGGTGGACATTGGTTGGTATGGAGGAAAGAGACTGACCTGATGTTTCAGCTCCCGTCTGCTAATTAGGCCTATCCGCTGAGCAGATGCTTATAATTAAATTTACATGCAGTGGTGAATAGCTGGACAAAAACGAACGGATCCATCAGGAGGCTGTGAAGGAGGCGGTGAGCGACCATTGCCTGGAGTGTAAAATACACAAGTACTGTACATAAAAAGCTCATTGGGAGAGACGATTAAAGTGAAGAGAACCCCGGAGCAGTTCAAACATCTTTCCCCTAGAAGCATCCGCCAAACGTCACGCTTTCTGTGCCACACTTCCTCTCCGCTTTCTCCTCTGCTTTGTTCTTCCTCTTCCTGTTACACTCTCAAATCACACTCGCAATCTTTCACTTCAAACCGGCAGTTGTGTGTTGGCACAAAGTTTTTTTTTTTTTTTTTTACCTACTAGAGGCGGCCATTCTTCCCTCTGGAGATGATCGGAGGAAAAGAAGAGGGGATAAGAGAACAAGCTTCTGTTTAATGCCGTTTTGGCACATCGCCTTGGATGCTATAACTAGCTGCAATGAGGAATCAACAACAAACACTCAGTAGCAGAAAAGCCGAACTCACTTACAGTACTTCCTCCCACTTTGATGCTCTGACTGGTTAATTATTGCTCAGAGCTATTTAAATGCACCTAATTAAAATAAAATGTAAAATAGATCATTAGTTGGGAGATGTTGGGAGCTGGTTATGTGGGCAAACAAACAAAAAGGCACCTTGGATTGCTCTGTGGTCACTCACCACTGTAGGGTAGGGGTATATGTTATAGAAAATGTTGTGAATTATTAATAATTCATAAATTGTCTAACCTTGGACCATCACTTATGAAAGAAGGAAAAATCTATGAATCTGATTTATCTAATTATCAGTCACAATAAATTACCCTAAATGATGAGTTCTTTTCATCAGAGTAATATCATAATCACATTTAAATACACCCCCACACACAGCTGGATTAAGTGTAGCACGTTTATGACATTTATTGACATATAGAAATGGTGAATCTACATGGTGAAAAAATGTTCAAAAGTGGTCCAAGTGTGTAAACTTGAAGTCCACAAAAACGTAACATCACATGGATAAGAAAGACAAAAATTGGAATTTGACCTATTAGAGGTTGAATGATTAGACATCAAATAATAATAATAATTAAATTAAAGGTTTTCAAAAATTCTAATATTGGAAAACTGATCACAGACTCATTGAAGTGGACTACTATTTTCTATGTAGAACCACGATCGCCAGCAGATAAGAGTTGCTTGAAGTGGCAGCTGGTCCATTTTTATAATAAAAATAAACAATAAATTTAAAAAAATCACCCCACAATGTAGTTCCCCCTAATATCTGTCTATCAATCCATTATCTTTAACCGCTTCTTCCATTTTGGATGATGGGGGTCACTGGTGCCTATGTCCAGCAGTTACTGTGCAAGAGGCGGAGGACAACCTGGACAGGTGGCAAGTCCATCAAAGAGACACATAGAGACAAACGAGACAACCATTCACTCTCTCGTTCACACCTTGGGACAATTTAGAGTTACCAATCAGGCTAACATGCATGTTTTTGGTCTGTGAGAGGAAATCGGAGTACCAGGAGAAAACCCACGCATACACGGAGAGAACATGCAAACTCCACCCAGAAAGGTTCCTGGACGGGATTTGAACAGGGGCAACCTGCTCATTGAGAGGCAACAGCTCTACCAACTGAGCTTGAGCATGTATTGTTTTGCTATGTGTATTTTCAAACTATTTTTGATTATTTTAGTTAGAATTTAAAATAATTTTTAGTGATTCATCCTCAGTTTTTTTTTACTTATATACCATTATGAGGTAGTACTGTTCAACGAGCTACTTATATGAGGTAGTACCGTTCAACGAGCTACATCCACATGTCAAGTGGATCTGCACATGTGGCCAGTGATACAAACAGGCAGGTCTAAAAGAGTTTAATTTGGGGCATCTGATTTTCCATCCCATGAACACATTCAAATGTTTTTTAGCACATTGCTATGACTTCTACCTAGACCTGAAGTGATCTCAAACCCAGGAAAAGACACAGTGAAACCTGATGCGACCATCAGTGGAGATACTGTATTCTGGTTTTAAATCCATTTGGAGAAGACAAAGGGGACCAGGACAGAAAACTGAGAGAAACAGAGGAAAATCAAGGACAGGAAATTTCTGTCAACATGGTAGAAGCTTATTTAAAGAAGTGTATGGCTTTTGTGTCTGTGTGGTTGTGGCGGATCAATGGTTGAAGTAGTGGGAAATGTGGATAAACGAAAAGCATGACTTTGCTGTGGAAAATGTGACAAAAGAACATTAAACTTCATGGAACTTAGATGTTCTAGAGCATGAAGTCATTGGCAACTGAAATGCATGAATATTGAAAACCATAATAATTATTGTTTTAACAGAATAAAATATTATAATTGATCACTGTGTCCATGAGACATAACTGAAAGGTGGTTCCTTGCTCCGCCTGAAGGAGAAGCTGTTAGTCCTTACTGTTCTGGAAGGACTCACCTTTATAATTTGAAGTTGGACAAAGGATATTTTCAACAGGTGTGAGTCCTGGAGGCATCTTGGAGTTGTTAGAAATGTAAATGTTAGGTTAGGTTAGGTTACTTTATTTATACCCAAGGGTAAATTTGGTTTGCAGTGGTACAAAGCATACATCCATCCATGCGCACACACAAATAAAAACAGAGTAAAAACATTTAGTAAAAACACTTCAAAGAAACCATAAACAGATAATGTTGCACATAACGGTGTTAAGGCTCCCCAAATCATATTTAAAATGAAAAATAAAAAACATTTAACCACTAAAAGCTTCGACGTTATTTCAGTTTGTTCATTTCAGTAACAGCAGTGGGAACAAAGCTATTTTTAAAACGTGTTGTCCTACATTTAGGGACTAAAAACCTCCGACCAGAGGGAAGAAGCTGAAACTCTCCGTACAGGGGATGAAGGACATCTTTTAAAACAGAAGAAGCTATCCTCTGTACCTGACTAACATACATGGATGTAACTGAGGTTTGGGTTCCTCCGGTCAGTTTAGATGACAGCTTAACAATCTGCTGAAGGGAATTCTTTCCTCTCAGTGTAGTGTGACCAAACCATGACACCAAAGAAAAGGATAAAACAGATTCAATAAAAGCACGGTAAAACATGGTCATTATGGTTCGGTCAATATTAAAATGGTTGAGTTTCCTTAGACAATAAAGGCGCTGGTGGGCCTTTTTGCACACCTTGTCAAAATTGGTTTCAAAGTTTAATTTATCGTCTATGATTGTCCTGAGATATTTGTAAGACAGCACTGTCTCAATTGTGTAAGGATTGGCTCCGTCCCATCCTTACATCCTGTCTGTTCCTCTGTTGGTCTGTCAGCTCAGCGTCACAGGTGTTTGTGTTTATGTTTATGTTTATTAAATTTGTTCATTTTTTTTACAAAAGAAACAATACAAGACAATCTCATAAATGATAGTGTACAAAATATAAAAAAATGAAAGGTAGCAGAAAGAAGAATAAATCTTATTATATCTGCCCCTTACTTCCAACAATCAGATTAAACAACAATAATCAACCATGTAAACAATAATAATCTTCAACCAACTTTTTCCAACAATCAGATTAAACAATAATAATCTTCAACCAACAGTACAAAATGACTAACTCTTTCTAATTTTCTAACTAATACAATACACATTACGCTATTTCATTATATTTTTTAACACATTTGTTTTGATCATTTTTTTAAATGTAAACATTGACTTGGCATTTTTAACTACATTCTCCAAGCCATTCCATAATCTAATTCCCTGGATTGAGGTAGAACGTCCCTTCAAACTAGTTCTGAATTGTGGTTTTACAAACAACTCTGTCCCCTTAAGATTATAACAACTTTGTCTTTTAACAAAGTGCATTTGGATATTTAAAGGTAATGCATTATTTTGAGCCCTATACATAACTGATAAAATATTATAGTCTACCAAATCATGGAACTTCAATAACTTTAGTTGATAAAATAATGTACTTGATGGATGACGGTAATGTTTTCTAGTGATAATTCTTACAGCTCTTTTCTGTAATACAAAAATAGGCTTTGTGATTGTTTTACACGCATTCCCCCAAACATCAATACAATAGATTAAGTGTGGAACAATGATTGTGTTATACAACAAATACAGAGCTTTATCATTCAATAGGTCTCTGACTTTGTACAGTACTGCAATCGATTTAGCTATTTTTATTCTTACAGAATTTATGTGTTGTTTCCATGTCAGTTTGTCATCAATGATAACACCCAAAAACTTCACCTCACTCACTCTACAAATCTCAACATCCTCAATTTTGAGTGGAACATCAACAGTTTTCTTTTTATTACTGAATATCATGTAATTAGTTTTTTCTAGATTTAATGATAATTTATTTATTTTAAACCAAGTTTGTATCTTGACAAATTCTGTCTTTATCAATTCCAACATTTGTTCTATATCTTCACCTAAACAGAAAAAAGTGGTATCATCAGCAAAAAGTACACATTTAAGGAGTCCTGACACATTTACCAAGTCATTCACATATAAAATAAAAAGCTTTGGTCCAAGTACAGAGCCTTGGGGAACTCCACATGTGATATTACAGAGGTCAGATCTTACATCATTTATTTGTACAAATTGTTTCCTATCTTTTAAGTAGCTAGATACCCACTGTAATGCTGGTCCTCTAATACCATATTTGTTCAGTTTTTCAAGGAGAATGGTGTGATCAATAGTATCGAATGCTTTTTTTAAATCAACAAAAATACTGATACAATATTGTTTTTGATCAACAGCAGTAGTTATTTGTTCCATTAATTCCATGAGAGCCATTGATGTAGAGTTTTTTTTATCTAAACCCATACTGACTGTTGCTTAGAATATTTTGTTTATCTATAAATTGATCTAGTCTGTTTACAAATAGTTTTTCAAGAATTTTTGAAAACTGTGGTAACAAGGATATAGGTCTATAATTGTTGAATACACATTTATCACCATTTTTAAAAAGAGGAACGACCTTAGCTACTTTCATATTATCTGGAAATATTCCTGTTGAAAATGATAAGTTACATATGTATGTGAACGGCTCAATAACATGGCTCATTATGTCCTTCACAAACATCATATCCATGTCCACCCAGTCTTTTGATCTCTTGTCTGTAAGATGTTTTACTACATTCATTATTTCCTCTTTGTTAGTTCCATTTAGAAAAATACTATTTGCACAACCTGTAATTGAGTGGATCACATTTTTATCTACTTTTGGTATCTTAGCTGCAAGGCTTGATCCAACATTCACAAAATATTGATTAAATCCATTTACAATTTCATTTTCATCATGAATTTCATCGTTGTCTTTTACAAAATATTTTGAAATACCAGTTTTTGCTTTATGATTCTTCAGGACACTATTCATTACTCGCCATGTTGCTTTCATATCACCATTACTTTTATCTAATAATTTACTATAATATTCTTTCTTATGTTTCCTTATAATCCCTACTAATTTATTTTTATACTTTTTATATTTTTCTTCAGCGCTCTGACTTCGCAATTTCAAGAAACATGAATACAAATAATTCTTTTTTTACAAGCATTTCTCAACCCTTTTGTCATCCATGGTTGATCAATCGTATTTCTCTTTGTGTAATTTGTTTGCACACAATTCTTTTCATACAGAGCTTCCAAGATATTCATAAACTCATCATATGCTCTGTTCGCATCATCAACATACACATCATTCCAGTCTTGTTTATCTAGATCCTCTTTCAATTTTTCCAAAACTTTTTTGACGTGTTTATGATCTTTTTCTTCATTGTGACTGCTTTTGTGATGCTTTGATCATTTTTATAGATTGTGAAAACTGGTAAATGATCACTTAAGTCGGTCGTTAAGATACCACCTATCACATCCCCATTTGTTATATTTGTGAAAATATTATCAATTATTGTGGCACTATGAGTTGTAATTCTTGTTGGCTTTGATATCAATGGATACATATTTAAACTGTACATTGAGTTTATAAATGTGCTTATGTTATTTGAATCTGTTTTATTTCCCATATCAATGTTAAAGTCTCCACACAAAAAACATTTTTATTAAAACTCTTCTCCATTAGCTCCAAGATTTTATCCGTGAATATTTCTATATTTGCTCCTGGTGATCTATATACACAACTTATTATTATGTTTTTATCGTTTTTGTTTATTATTTCTATTGTTATCATTTCCATAATATTATCAACTATTATTGACATTTCACTATTTAATTTACATTTTATTTCATTATTGACAAATAGAGCGACTCCACCACCTCTTTTATTATTTCTGTTCATATGATATAATTCATACCCCTCGATGTGAATATTACTTGTGTTATCATCATTGAGCCATGTCTCTGACAGCGCTATTATTGTAAAAGTTCTATTTAACTGTTTTAAGTAATCTGTTATTTTGGATATGTTTGCATTTATACTTCTGCTATTAAAGTGAATAATAGAGAGAACTCCATTTGATATATTGATGTCATTAAACTGCTCTTCATTATAATATTCGCTATCTTTAATTGCAGGAAAAAAATTTGCATCAATTTTCAACATTACATATTTTAGGTTCTGAGTCTTCGTATGTTGTCATGTTCTAATGTATTTGTTCATTTCACTGTATATTTTATCCATTTTGAGTGTGAGTTGCTTCATTGATTTGGTTTTTTTTATGATTCAAATTTTTTATTGATTTTCCATAACGAAAATTATACAACAATTCCAATCTTATATAACAAACATTAATAAATAGTAATTTTTCTGGAATCTCATAGCATGTGTCAACACAATAATGAAATTATTTAATAGAGAAAATAATAGAAAAACAAATAAATAAAATAAACTAAAATAAAAATCACAATAACACACTCTACCAATAACCATAAAGTTACATATATACATTAAATCAAATAGCCCTAACCCCAGAAACCTTTAAGTAATAATATATTTACAGTGTAATTTTATCTGCAAACTAAAGATAAGCTGGAGATGTCATTTAACCCACATACAACAGATAATGGGACCACTTTTTGTTGTATTCCTCAACTCTATTCACCAATCTATAAGATAATCTTTCTAATGCAGCAAGTTTGCCCAGGGATCTATACCAATGAATTAACGAAGGTATAGATGAACTTTTCCACTCTCCCACCAGCAACTTCCTCCCCAGCATAATAGCTGTCTGTACCCATTGCGAAATGGAGGAGGGCAAGTGGACCAGTGATGATGAATCCCCAAGAATATATAGCTTCCTGCAAAAGGGTACATTCTGGCCAACTATCCTCTCCAAAACTTCATGAATTAATGACCAGTACTCTTGAATATTTGGACACTCCCAAAGCACATGCACTAATGTGCCCTTATCCTTCTGACATTTCCAACACGCTGGGGTATTCGACAAGCCAGCCCTGTACAATCTATATGGTGTCCAGTATATTTTATGTAAAATCTTAAATTGCACCAGTCTTGTTCTTAGTTCCCTTGACATTTTTTTGCCATTCCTAATAATCAAATTCCATTCCTCATCAGTAAAATTGAGGTTCAGATCTGTTTCCCAGCATTTCTTGAGATACATGATATTACAGTCCAAGGTTGTCAACAACATTTTATAATAAGCAGATACTTCATGCCCTTGACCAAACACCTTTTTAATCTCGTCCAGTGTGGTACATGTTGCAGGAGTATAAGTGGGTGAACCAAAAGTTTTCACCAATAAATGTCGTAATTGTAAATATTTCCAAAAGTCTTCTCTGGATACTTTAAATTCCACCACCAGTGTTTCAAAGGATTTTAATGAACCATTCCTATATAAGTCGCCTATTTCAGAAATCCCTTTCTGATACCAAGATTTCCAGAAGAAGGGATTTTTACCTATGCAAAGTTTAGGATTATACCAGACGCTTGCAGATTTATGAAGATGTGGGTCGAATTTAAAAATTTTAGACATCTTTTTCCACAGCCATTTCATATGAGACAAAACCGGATGCAACTGATTCTGAGGAGCAAGGTTAGTTGATAAACAGCTAGGCAGTGTCAGTGGTTGACACACTACTGTCTCGAGAGTGAACCAAGGTGGAGCTCTTTCAGGGGGCAAAAACCAATGAGCCAAGTGTCTAATAGAAAAAGCATAGTGATAGTTTAGTAAGTTAGGCATTCCTAGACCTCCCCTATCTGCAGGTGTTTGTAACTTTCGTAAGTTCAATCTTGGCTTTTTTTTATTCCAAATAAATAAGTTACAGAGCTTGTCAAACTGTTTAAAATATATCATCGGGACATGTATCGGGAGAGCCTGTAATAAGTAGTTAAACTTGGGAGTGCAAATCATTTTAATAACATTTACTTTTCCCCACATGGAAAGATATAATTGACTCCAGCGCTCTATGTCAACTCTCATTCTGTCTAGCAAAGGTTCAAGATTAATCTTAATAATATTATTAAGCTGGGGTGGAAAAATTATTCCAAGGTATTTTAAACCTTTTTTGGGCCATGAAAACATGTCTGATGGAAATGCATTCTTAGGGCAGAATGCAGTAAGTGGGAGGGCCTCGGATTTTGTCCAATTGACCTTATAGCCTGAAATGTCCGAAAATACATTAATTAGAGAGAGCAAAGTTGGGATAGAATTCGCCGGATCTGACACATAGAGAAGAATATCATCGGCATACAACATAAGCTTATGACAATTATGTCCTATAGAAATGCCCGGAAGGTTAACTTCTTTTCGAATAGCAACTGCCAATGGTTCCAGGGCTAACGCAAATAGTAAGGGGGACAGGGGGTCACCCTGTCTGGTACCTCTTTTCAGTTTAAATGATGGGCCAATTATTCCGTTTGTAAGAACGGATGCCACTGGCTGAGCATATATAAGTCGAATCCAGTTTATGAAATTATTACTAAAGCCAAACCATTCCAAAGTTGAAAATAGATATTGCCATTCAACTCTGTCGAATGCCTTTTCTGCATCTAATGATAGAGCAGCCATAGGCATCCGGCTATCCCGTACTTCCCACATAATGTCAATAAGCCTTCTAATGTTATCCGCCGAGGAGCGAGAGCGTATGAAACCAACCTGATCAGGATGCACTAATGTGGTAAGAACTCGGTCTAATCGATTAGCTAAAATTTTTGATAATATTTTACTATCATATGATGTTAAACTTATAGGTCGATAATTCTTGCATTCTGAGGGTTCCTTATCTTTTTTCAGAATGAGAGTGATAAGAGCCTCTGAAAGTGTAGGTGGTAACGTTTTCTTGTTAAATGACTCATTATATGCATTTAAAAGTAGGGGGGCTAATTCTTGTGGAAATGCTTTATAGAATTCTGACGTGAAACCATCTAGCCCGGGGGCCTTATTTGAAGGTAGGTGTTTTATTACCCCCACTATTTCTTCAGTAGTAATGGGACGGTCAAGACCTACAAGTTGATCCTTTTTTATTCTGGGTAGATTTAAGTCAGACAGAAATTTATTGATACTTTCTGATGAGGCTGATGATTCAGAGCTATAAAGATTCTTATAGTAATCACTAAATACGACATTTATTTCATGGGGGTCTGAGACCAGCTGACCATTTCCATCCCTAACAGCTGAGATGGAGCTCATGGCTTCTCTCTGCTTAATATACCTAGCCAATAGCCTACCCGCCTTATCTCCTTCTTCAAAATATTTTTGCCTGGCGCGAAATAAACTAAATTCAGCTTTTTCTGACATAATTATATTATATTCATACTTCAATTTTGTAAGTTTGTTTAAATTTACTGAGGAAGGGTTCCTTTTGAAATCAGACTCTATGATCTCAATTTCTCTTTCTAAATCAACTAATTTAATTTTCTTTTCTTTTTTTTTAAATGAAGCTTGCTGAATGATATAACCCCTTAAGTAAGCCTTCAGTGCCTCCCACGCCACTCCGGCAGATGGAGCTGATGGAACATTAGTCTCAATGTAAAATTTAATTTGTGATTTGAGGGAATCTTTAAAAGCTTCATCCAGTAGGAGACTAGAATTTAACCTCCATCTAAGACTTCTCACAATAGTACTGACCGCAGTCATGTAGAGATAGATAGGACTATGATCTGAAAGTACTATGTTCCCAATGTTAGTAGAGATAACCGCTGACATTAATGATTGGGTAACTAGAAAAAAATCAATTCTTGAAAAAGATTGATGAGGAGAAGAGTAAAAAGTATAATTCCTTCCAGAAGGATTTTGTAACCGCCAAACATCAACAAGACCACTGGCTTCGCATAAACCTTTAAGTGCAGTATGTGTTTTTGGGGTGCGCGATATCACAGCGCTTCTGTCTAACGTCATGTCCATCACCTCATTAAAATCTCCCGCTGCAATAACAGGATAATTCCCTAAATCCATTATTTTCTTCTCCAGTTGTCCAAAAAAAGAAGGGTCATCAACATTAGGTGCATAAACATTTGCCAAAATAAATTTTTTCCCTTGGATTTCGCACAACATCAAAAACATCCTTCCTTCTGTATCTTTGCTCTGCTTCAAGCACTTAAACTGTAGATGTTTATCAATGAGTGTAGCAACCCCTCTGCTTTTACTGTTGCCACAGCTAGCACCCACAAAGCCAACCCAGCCTGCACCCAGTCTATTAGATTCCAGCAGGGAGAGATGTGTCTCCTGAATAAATACAATATGGCATTTCTTAGCTTTGATAAAGGACAATATTTTCCTTTTCTTTACAACATTGTTTAACCCTTTGACATTCCAGCTCATGAGACTTAAATTATTACTACTGAATGAAATCTTCTCGATGTATGTAAATCAAGATATACTGTAAACATACTCTCAATATTAACCTCCTAGGGCAGAGCAAAAAATAAAAATAAAAAACACACCAATCCCAATTCACCTCAGGAGGCCCCTTTACGTGTCCCCGGTCCGGTACACCATTGTTTACCGCAGTCATTTGTCCCTAAGAGTCTGGAGTCCGCTAAATTTGTTTTTGTCAAACACAATGCACACAGGACACCACTACAGCCTTTGTATGATGGACCGTTTCGAGTTCTTCAACCAGGTCCGAAACATTTCCTTTTGGATTTAGGGGGTCGTACTGAGACTGTCTGTATTGATAGGCTTAAACCAGCTCATGTTATGTCAGATGATCAGGTTGTTACGGCCCAAGCTCCTCGCAGGGGCAGACCTCCATCCACATTGTTAACGGACGGCGGTCCTTCTTCCGGAAACTCTCAACGTCCATTGGAGCCCGAATCTTCTGCAGACCCTCCTCGTAGCCCTCCACTTCATCAGACTGGTTCTGCAGGGCCCAGGTTCAGCCGTTCTGGTCGTTTGATCAAACCTAAAATGCGGGACTAGTGATGGACCTTACTGGGTGTTCTGGGGGGGCGTGTGTGGTGGACCACTAGGGGGCTCTACTCACACCCAGTGGACCGAAGGCATTACAGGATGTTTTATTGTGAAAGGTCCAGAGGACCGGATGCTGTATTGGATATATAAGGCGGTGTTGGGTGCTTCCCGCCAGTTTAGTAGGAGTTGATTAAAAGTGAAGTTCTGCAGCCTGTCTCCTGTGTCGTCTCTTCACCACCTCCTACAACATGACACTTACTCATCCCGTTTGTGTGTCTGACTTGGAAACAATTTCACTGTTGGTGGGACAAGAGTTATTGACCCAATTTCAGCCTTTGATCAATTTTAAGAATCTCAAAGTTTGGGCCCAAGTGTGCCAACCCCTACCCATTTTTGCTGCACCAGAACTGTACTCACTGGGTTCAGAACTGGTCTTGGGATTGTGTCATATTCTGCTGTACAAAGTGTTGAAGCCAAGTGCAGGAGGATGACAAGAGCCTCGATGAAGAAAATAAAAAATGTTTATTCTTACAAAAACAACAAAACAGAAGCTGACGGGGCAGCGTGTTCATGAATGACTGTGCACAGGACAGAAGGTAGAAACACACCATTCATTCATTCATTCATTCAAGTTTATTTGAAGAACAATCCTGAGACAAAGACAAGACACAGAGAAGCTAAACATATGATGCTGCTGGATCTAACTGCTGCCTTCGACACGGTGGACCACCATATCCTCCTGTCTCGCCTGGAGAACTGGGTGGGCATGCAGGGTCCTGCTCTGCAGTGGTTTAGATCCTATTTAACAGAGAGAAGCTTTTGTGTGCGTCTGGGTTCTGTGGAGTCCTCTGTAACACCTCTCACATGTGGAGTACCTCAGGGATCTATACTTGGCCCCCTTCTGTTTTCCTATATTTACTACCTCTGGGACATATTCTCCGGAAACATGGTATTTCTTTTCATTTTTACGCCGATGACAGCCAAATTTATGTTCCGCTGAAACAAGGTAAACAAGACTCCCTGAACCAACTTCTGGATTGTATGGCTGAAGTCGGAGCATGGATGGCACACAACTTTTTACATTTTAATGAGAAAAAGACTGAGGTCCTGTTATTTAAGCCCAGTGATGGTTCCACTGTTCATGCTGATCTGGGTCCTTTAACAAAGCATCTAACTGAGACAGCAACTAACCTGGGTGCAAGGCTGGACAGTGATTTTAAACTGGATGCTCAGATTAAATATGTGGTCAAGTCCAGCTTTTATCACCTGGGGCAACTGGCCAAACTGAAACCATTTCTGTCACAACATCATTTTGAGATTTTAATCCATGCATTCATTACAACTTGTCTGGACTATTGCAATTCACTTTAGGTTGGTCTGAGCCAGTCATTACTGACTCAACTTCAACTGGTTCAGAATTCTGCTGCTCGCCTTTTAACTGGTACTAGAAAACATGAACACATCACCCCTGTCTTAAAATCCTACACTGGCTCCCAGTTTGTTTCCGGATTAATTTTAAGGTTCTTTTGTTTGTATTCAAATGTCTTCATGGTCTCGCCCCACAGTATCTGTCCGACCTTCTCCAGCCATACATTCCCTCGCGCTCTCTGAGGTCAGCAGATCAGCTGCTGTTGGTCGTCCCAAAGTCCAACAGGAGGCTGAGAGGTGACCGAGCGTTCTCAGTCGCTGCCCCTAAACTGTGGAACGAGCTGCCTGTGCACGTCAGACAAACTGACTCACTTCCTGTTTTTAAATCTGCTCTGAAGACACATTTTTTCTCGTTGGCGTTTAACACAGCTTGAAATGTTGGTTTTACTGTTTTTTAAGTTATTTGTTTTATAGTTTTTACTGTTTGCTGTTTGATCTGGTAATTCATCACTTTTATGGTATTTGTTGAGTTTATAGTTGTATGCTTGTTTGTGTTAGTGTACAGCACTTTGGCCAAAGGTGTTGTTTTAAAGTGCTTTATAAATAAAGTTGTATTGTATTGTATTGTATTGTATATACATACACTGATTGGAACAAATAACAGACACATGTGATGATTAACATGACACAGGTGAGACAGGGGCTGAGCACAAGGAGGGAAAACACTGAGAGCTGGAAACATGAGGAAACAGACAGGACCAAAACCCCACAGTGTCCCCCACTCAAGGGATGGCTCCAGACATACCAAGGAT
>JBBPBX010011687.1:43409-55470 GCA_038048925.1 Garcialebias charrua
GATATTTGTAGTCAGTTTGATGTGATATTTTTTGAAGATACAGCTGTTTGGGAAAAAGAAACCTTGTTTAAATTATTCATTGATTCTGTCTCAATTTAGTCTCAATTTATAAGAAATGTATGTTCAAAAGAACATTTAAAGGGGGAAATGGATGGGTACTTTTATACCATGTATGTCTTATTAGTACAGTACTGTTTAGCATTATGGTCTCACAATTTTCCCATAGTTGTTTTATAGTGATATTAAAACAAATGTTCAATGATGTTTTGTTTAGCAATTAATAGTTTCCATTTTACTGATTAAGAGGTGTGTGTGTGTGTGTGTGTGCTGCAGATCGCTGATCACCCAGGTACTTCACAGAAATGCAGTATCTGTTGAGGAAAGGGCCAAAATAGAACTTCTTCAGCAGCAGCAAACCGCAGCTTCTCGTGCAGGAACTCAAGCAAACAAAGACAGGAAAGCACAGATTTCTGTGCTCTTCACAGAACATGAAAGATTGAGGGTCACTTTTGACATCTTCAGAGGTATTATTGATTATCAGCAGGACATGTAAATGGAACAAATACATGGACTTAATGCATGATAGACCTTTATTTAGAGCTTGGACATTTCACTGTTATAGTAATCTGCTAATATTAATAAAATATTAATAATTGGCTATTTTTATGGCAGAACCTGCAGCATCAAGATGAAATGTCCAACTCGAACATATAAAGGCTTTAGTAAATTGAAGATCACAAGCCTTGTATGTGTGTTTTTGAACCTCACATGGGTTTGACATTTCTGCTACTATTATGTAACTTTCCTTTTAAGTCATCTTATGACATAGGGTGATATATCATTCATTCATTCATTCAACCTTTATTTATACAGTCTAGCCTCGTTGAGCCACGGGGACTCATTTACAAGAGGGACCTGTTTCACTCACACCCAGGGTCAATTTAGAGTTACCAATCAGCCTAACATATCAATATTTTTCTAGTGGTATTAACCAATTAGGTATATTTTAAATCAACTGGTTTCCTTAAATCATCCACATGCAGGTGTGGCACATGTGATGTCTGTAAACTGCTTAACATAAATCTTTTTTTCTCCCACAGGTGTCCTTCCCATTTTTCAGAAATTTCTGAAGAAGCTGTAGCATGAAAAGCAAATGGTGCACTTATTGCATGTTGAGATGTTGGCTGTGGTTAGGGAGCTACTCAGTATGTTTATGAAACCAGACTCAATTGGGCTAAGTGTAAAGGAGGTCTTGAAAACAGATGTGCGTTGTAGAGACTTGCACATATCAGACAAGAGGCTGTGTGTTGGACAGTACTGCTTCTCTAAGATGAACAATGCACGCGCTGAAAAGAAGGCATGGGCTTCGACTGTCTACAGCAGCCTTAGAGAAGGATATATGGAAGCAGCAGAGTTTCTGCTAAAAAACCTTCCTCTGAATAACAGTACTGTACACTCACATCACTGTCTGCACTCAGTCCATCTCTAATGCAGGAGGACTCTGTTTGTACAGCATTTATTACCTTGGGTAGGACCTTACCAAATGTTGTTGCACCAGAAGAGCTTGGCAACCTTGATGAAGAGGTACAGGCTTACCAAATTGATGCTGACCTGGTTGCTCGAGCACGTCTCTACAATGAAATGGAATAAAGTGTTGATGTTGGCTGGTGGAGCCCAATTGTGTTTATGAGAAATCAGGAGGGAAGAGAACGATTTCCTGTCCTTAATAAGCTTGTGAAAGCTTTGCTTAGCATCTTTACAGGGCCACTTGTTGAAGGATCTTTCAATCTAATGGATGACATCTTTGAGGCAGATAGATGCTCAATGAATATTGAGACATATGAGGGTCTTGCAATAATCAAATCCACCCTAAAGTTTAGTCAGTGGACGGCTTCAACCACGACTATTGACCAGCCATTGAAAAGATCATGTCTGTTAGCATATCAGACTTATCAGAGCGAGTTGGAAAAGAAAAAGGAGATGCAACATGCAAACAGACTTAAAAAGCTGACTGAAGCAGTTGCTTCAACTAAAGTCTTACTAGGATCCGCATATAAAACTCCTTCTGCATCAGCGAACAGTCCAAGACCAGCCAGAAAGAAACAAGATGTATAGTCACAAAAGTACAGCCTCCTCCTCATCTGCAGCCACAGCCTCCTCCTCATCTGCAGCCACAGCCTCCTCCTCATCTGCAGCCACAGCCTCCTCCTCGTCTGCAGCCACAGCCTCCTCCTCGTCTGCAGCCACAGCCTCCTCGATCTGCAGCCACAGCCTCCTCCTCATCTGCAGCCACAGCCTCCTCCTCATCTGCAGCCACAGCCTCCTCCTCATCTGCAGCCACAGCCTCCTCCTCATCTGCAGCCACAGCCTCCTCCTCATCTGCAGCCACAGCCTCCTCCTCATCTGCAGCCACAGCCTCCTCCTCATCTGCAGCCACAGCCTCCTCCTCATCTGCAGCCACAGCCTCCTCCTCATCTGCAGCCACAGCCTCCTCCTCATCTGCAGCCACAGCCTCCTCCTCATCTGCAGCCACAGCCTCCTCCTCATCTGCAGCCACAGCCTCCTCCTCATCTGCAGCCACAGCCTCCTCCTCATCTGCAGCCACAGCCTCCTCCTCATCTGCAGCCACAGCCTCCTCCTCGTCTGCAGCCACAGCCTCCTCCTCATCTGCAGCCACAGCCTCCTCCTCATCTGCAGCCACAGCCTCCTCCTCGTCTGCAGCCACAGCCTCCTCCTCATCTGCAGCCACAGCCTCCTCCTCGTCTGCAGCCACAGCCTCCTCCTCGTCTGCAGCCACAGCCTCCTCCTCGTCTGCAGCCACAGCCTCCTCCTCGTCTGCAGCCACAGCCTCCTCCTCGTCTGCAGCCATCTGCAGCCACAGCCTCCTCCTCGTCTGCAGCCACAGCCTCCTCCTCATCTGCAGCCACAGCCTCCTCCTTGTCTGCAGCCACAGCCTCCTCCTTGTCTGCAGCCACAGCCTCCTCCTTGTCTGCAGCCACAGCTGTCTCTAAAGCAGCTCAAACTTCATCCAGGGCACTTAGCCACCATGCTCATCAAAGACAACCATCAAAGTCAACCAAAACAACCACTAGATCTGTTAAAACTATGTTCATGGCAAACAGACTCTTGGCGCCCTCTGCTACTCCAGCCTGGCCCCATGGTCACATTAGAGCATCATCTGGAACAACTAGTATCTTTCATTCATCTGCAGAAACTGTTCTTGGACCACCCATTTTCTCTAGGCCAACCAAAACTACTGGGTCAACAGGAACTATCCTTTCTACACCCACAGACTCCAAAGTAGCAGCGATTAAAGATTTCTCTTCTCCAAATCCAACCAAAAGCATCTCTGTTGTAATGGACCTACCCAGGGTCAAATTAAGGTTTTTGAACTGTCCAGTGATGACCTTTACTGACCTCTCAGTAAAGCAAGACATTTACTACAAAATCATTCATTTAGCTGTAATCTGATAAATATAGTCACCAAAAGAGACTATTTCTATCTTTGATTTTAGGCTGATGTGATCAAAAGAATAACTTTTGTCATTTTCATGATGTGTGCTTTTAAGCTGTGTTATTCTGTAAGAGTTAAACTGTGTTCACTGCTGTGTCAAAGGTGCAGTCTCGGGTCACAGAGACCGGACGGTTTTGTTTAGAAACTCAGAGGACAGTAATCCGTTGTTTTTCATGAAAGGGCTCCAGCTTGCTGTGCCTTTCCCTAAACAAATCTCTCTCTGCTCTGGCTGTAACCTTGGGTCTGATAAGGCAAGTTCACTCCTCTCTTTGTTCCTGCTTTTTAAGTTCTAACTGTGCGAGAACGCTTCAGAGTTTCTGGGAGCTTCGAAAGATGATGTGAACCTTCCAAAGAGCTGAATGACCACAAGTCACGCGCTAAGGACTCGTCATCCAGCTGGGACTGATAACATGTTGTTATGGGTCCACTTCGAACAAGCGTAAGCTCAAGAACTTTGTTTATTCCTTCCTGGAATAAGTTTATCTTGAAGTCAGAGGCCTGAAGCTGACATATTCTCTGATGACCAAGCGAAAACCAGGAGACGTTGGAAAACGTAAACCAGAACCCTGCTTGAAGGTATTGTACTGGTTCCCACAAGGACCCGTGCATCTGAAAAGCTACAAGGTCTTCCCTCTTACCGGGCCGTCGTCAAAAGGTAAAGAGCTGTTTACAAAACGTACCTGGATTTTAGCAGAAGTCGGAGGAGAAGTGTCACTCTGGTATCATGCTCACGATAATTTCTTCTTAAATCTTTCCTCCTACTCTTTCCCCTCTCTATCTAAGCTGGAAACTATAATTAAGCTGAAGAGCCCACAGACTAAATATGTTAACATCCAATATTGAAGTCTGTTGTGTTGAATTTAAGTGTGCTGACGTTTTAAATTGAAAGAAAGTGAAATCATGTCAATCAAGTGTAATGGTGTTAATTTAGTTGATTCATTTTAAATAAATGATAGTGTCTCTTTGACATATCAAACTAAGTCAATGTCCATTGTCACTTAATGGCTCTGTTTATTTATCCATCATAAAGATCACAGAGATATTGGGTAAACTGAAAAAGAACAGAATCCGTGAATTTACTATTCAATCTGAATAAGTAAATTAATTAAGGTAAAGAGGTCAGTATTAATATTGACCTCCTCATAATTCTTACACTGTTAAAAATTCAATAATAAGTGGTTTGGATCTCTTACAGGACTATGTTTATGATAAAAAAAAACATTACGTTCTTAAGCCAGCTTTGTGTAACTTAGTCATTTAGTTGGTAATGTTGCATGTTCTAAATTACTTGCAAAAACATTGACTGAAAGGACTCTTATTTAAGTTTGAGGGATTTTTGCCTGTAAGGCTAACTTTTATGGCACAGACATTTTACATTTTGTTTTGAGTTGAAATGCACTGAAGTCTTATTTAAGTTTGTGTTTAGCTTGTTAATTGTATTGTTAGAAGCAATTGTTTGCACTATTCAAAGACACTTTATTAAACTGTGGCAAAAACAATGGTATAGTTCATTTCTATCACCACTATAAGTTTCAGGCTCAGGATTTTTTTTAACTTTAAGCCCTGGGCGGGACACAGGACAGACCAAGACTGAGAAACACAGAGGACCAAAAGAACAAAAACCAGCAGGAACAAGCCTTAGGGAACACCAAACAAAACACAAAAGCACAAAGACCCCAACCCAGAGTCAAGGTGGACGGCCAGGACCATCAAAGGTGGGTCTGGAGTTCAGGCGGATGGTCCGATGACCGTCCCCAACGAGGCAGGGGATCAGGAGGGTGGCCTGGGAACAGTCCATACCCAGGCCCGGGTCCCGAGAGGCAGCAAGGAGCCTGTGTATCTGCAGGCCGTGGGGGCGTCCACCTGTGTCCTCCTGAACTCTGGCAGGTGAGGACCTCTTCGGGCAGACCAGGAGGTAGACCAGGGGCGAGGACTTCTTTGAGCTTGCTAGAGATGGAGACCTCTGCAGGCGGGCCAGGGACGAGGACATCTGCAGGCGGGTCAGGGACAAGGACCTCTGTAGGTGAGCCAGGGACGAGAACCTCTGCAAGCGGGCCACAGATGTGGACCTCTACAGGCAGACTGGGGAGTGGACCAAGGGTGAGGACCTCTATAGACAAGTCAGGGATGAAGATCTCAGGTAGGCCGGGATCTTCTGCGGTCAGGCCAGGGACGAGGACCTCTGCAAGCAGGCCAGGGATGAAGACCACTATGGGCAGACCAGGAGGTGGACCAGGGGCAAGGACCTCTGCAGAAGTCAGGGACGAATACCTCAGGTGGGCCGGGATCTTCTGTGGTCATGCCAGGAACGAAGACCTCTTCAGGAAGGTCAGGGATGAGGACATCTTCAGGCAGGTTAGGGACGAGGGCTTGAGCCAAAGAACCAGAAGTGTGGACCTCAGCCAAAGAGCCAGGAACGACAACCTAAACCGAAGATCTAGGAGAGACGACCTCAGCCAAAGAGCCAGGAGCAATGACTTCGGGCAGACCAGGAGCAAAGACTACAGATCATCGAGCCGGGGTCCAGATCTGTAGCAGCTATAATGGAGCCAGAGCTACAGCTAGAGAACCGAGGACCAGGGCTGTAGCAACAGGTGGAGTCTGGGCTGCAGCTGGAGAATCGGAGACCAGGGTTGTAGGTGGAGAACTGGGGACCAGGGCTGCAACAGCAGGCGATGGAATCTGGGTTGCAACAAAGGCATGGTGGAGCCAGAGCTGCGGCTGGAGAACCAGGGACCAGGAATGCAGCTGCGGAACCAGGGACCAGAGATGGGGTTGCAACTAGGGAACCAGGGGACAGAGCTGCTGTTTTGAAAAACATGTTTTGCTCAGATGAGAATGAGTGAAGTACCAGGGTTTAGATGAGTCAAGCGTTCCAGGCCTGGACAAAGTGGACAGCATGGCTGAGTATCCAGTGGAGCTGAGGAACAAAACATCTCAGGTGCTGAGCAACCACGAGGTCAGTGACATGTTGTAGCTTGCTGCATATATGCTTACTCCTCAAATCACTTGAACATTGCTGTGTTCTCCTGTTCAACTGTGTTATTTCCCTGTTTAGGTGAGCAGCATTGTTGCTTTATGGCACAACCTGCTGGAGTTCGACAAGCAGAGGGTGGTATTTGCTGCTCGGCGCCAAGATAAACTGAACACTGGGAAGTTTAGGTCCCCAAAAAGAGGCAGGAATTTACCCCTGGGGTGGAAAGTGTGAAGCGTCACTCTACAGAATCAGAGTGTTTCCACCTTCTTTGCCACTCATCCACCTGCTCCTGCTGCGGCTCCTGTTCTGAGCCCTCCTCTGGCCCCTGCTCCAGCTCCCAGAGCAGCCTCCACTCATCCTCTGGCCCCTGCTCCAGCTCCCAGAGCAGCCTCCACTCATCCTCTGGCCCCTGCTCCAGCTCCCAGAGCAGCCTCCACTCATCCTCTGGCCCCTGCTCCAGCTCCCAGAGCAGCCTCCACTCATCCTCTGGCCCCTGCTCCAGCTCCCAGAGCAGCCTCCACTCATCCTCTGGCCCCTGCTCCAGCTCCCAGAGCAGCCTCCACTCATCCTCTGGCCCCTGCTCCAGCTCCCAGAGCAGCCTCCACTCATCCTCTGGCCCCTGCTCCAGCTCCCAGAGCAGCCTCCACTCATCCTCTGGCCCCTGCTCCAGCTCCCAGAGCAGCCTCCACTCATCCTCTGGCCCCTGCTCCAGCTCCCAGAGCAGCCTCCACTCATCCTCTGGCCCCTGCTCCAGCTCCCAGAGCAGCCTCCACTCATCCTCTGGCCCCTGCTCCAGCTCCCAGAGCAGCCTCCACTCATCCTCTGGCCCCTGCTCCAGCTCCCAGAGCAGCCTCCACTCATCCTCTGGCCCCTGCTCCAGCTCCCAGAGCAGCCTCCACTCATCCTCTGGCCCCTGCTCCAGCTCCCAGAGCAGCCTCCACTCATCCTCTGGCCCCTGCTCCAGCTCCCAGAGCAGCCTCCACTCATCCTCAGCGAGCACCCCGAAAACTGACACGCAGAGTTTTGCATAACACGTGCAAAAAATGCGGGCAGTTTAGAATTGCTGAAACAGGACACAGCCAGTATAGAGGGCAAATGCACTGTCCCTCTAATGAAAGTCTCACTAAAGAGCAGTGGCTGGAACAAATTAAAAAGAAAACATAAACATTTTCTTTATTTTAAATAACTTCACAAACTGTTTCATTGTATATAGTTTTTATTTAGTTCACAGAGTGTTATTTATTTTGTTTTGGGTTGATAATACAGATATTTATTCTTATTGTCATTATGTACACCAAATAATTCTACAAACCATAAAATAAAAGGATTTAATTCCTTCAGCAAACCACAAATTTCTTGGTTTAAGAAAAATAAATGGGAGACTTCAGTGGAAAGGTGTTGCAACTAAATGCTACAATGTTTTTGGACTAACTAAAAATGTTTAATTCACTATCTTAATTGTTGATGAATAAATATTTGGTTCTTTGAAACCGATAAGGTCTACGGTCTTTTACTGTGAGTAAATATTAGCTGCTGCTAATTCTGAATTATTGGTAATAATTTTAAGCATACACTAGAAACAACACATCATTCACTTCACTCAAAAAGTACTTTAGGAAAGACACTGTAAAAGAATATTTTAGTTTCAGTCATTGTTTTGCAGTGAAAAATTAAAATAAACACTGGGTATGATTAAGGACATTAAAATATACTGTATCAAGTATATAGTATACAGTATAATTTAACACATTAATTTGAATATATTAGTAGAATGAAAAAGCTAAATTAATTAAGCAATTCATCAATAAAGTTTTAAAAAGAAAGCCTTTTATGACTAATAAAAAGTGTTGTTGTGGTGGACCACTAGGGGGCTCTACTCACACCCAGTGGACCGAATGTATTACAGGATGCTTTTATTGTGAAAGGTCCAGAGGACCGGATGTTATGTGGGTATATAAAGCAGTGTTGGGCGGGTTCCCGCCAGTTTAGTAAGATGTGATTAAAAGGTGAAGTTCTGCAGCCTGTCTCCTGTGTCGTCTCTTCACCTCCTCTTACACTGGTGACCTACGTGAACTGAATATGTCGACATCTGACGCTTCAGCCAGCTCTCTTCAGCTGTCTCATGCTGTGGAACCGACACAGGCGGCCCCGCTCGCTTTTTCGGTGGCCGTTAAAATCCCGGACTTCTGGCTGCACGCCCCGCAGGCGTGGTTCGCACACATCGAATCACAGTTTGCTCTTCGCGGGATTTCTGTTGACGACACCAAATACCACCATGTGGTTGCTTCGCTGGATCCGCTGACGACCCAGCGGGTGATGAGCCTGCTACAAAACCCTCCAGCACAAGGAAAATACGACGCCCTCAAGAAGCTCCTTCTGCGGCGCTACACACTCTCAGAGGCGGAGCGCGCTGAGAAACTATTTTCCTTCTCCGGTTTGGGTGACGGGACAGCTCTCGAGCTCGTGGAGAGCATGTTGTCCTTGCGGGGATCAGACGACTGCGAGTTCCTCTTCCGCCACCTCGTCCTCCGCCAGCTTCCAGCTCCTGTGCGAACCGCCTTGGCCAACTCCCCGTTTCTGCAGGAGAAGGATTACCGCTCGCTGGCCGAAGAAGCCGACCGCATCATTCTAACCGCGAGGACCTTCGCGGTACAGGCGGTGGTCCCTGGATCTCCAGCAGCGCCCGAGTTTCGAGCGACGCACACAGCGCCGGAGGAGCCAGCGGTGGTGGCGGGAGTCACTAGCCGCAGGCGGGCAGGTCCCGTTCTTTGTTCCTACCACGCGCGTTTTGGCGCCAAAGCACGACGGTGTGTCCCGCCGTGCAGCTTCAAGCCGCAGGGAAACGAGAACGCCAGCGCCCGCTAGCAGTCGCGGCCGTTGGCGAGAAGGAAAGGCTGCTTTTCATCGAGGACTCGAAGTCAGGGAGGCGGTTCCTGGTGGACTCCGGCTCGCAGAGGAGCCTCGTCCCCCCGACTGGCTCCGACAGGTTGGCTGAAGGCTGCGGGCCACAGCTGACCGCGGCGAATGGCTCTCCCGTCAGGACGTTTGGTGAAAGGTTGGTGACTGTGCGTTTCCATGAACGGGACTTCCGGTGGAACTTTGTGGTAGCTGCTAGCTCGGTCCCTATTTTAGGGGCTGATTTTCTTTGTGCTCACGGGCTCCTTGTTGACATTGCTAACAGACGTTTGATCGATGCTGTGTCTTTTTCGTCACTGCCTTGTAAGACGCGAGGAGCTGGGCCTTTAATACATGCTAACTTTTTAGCTTCGGGTAATGTGTTTCAACGTTTATTGTCTGAGTTTCCCTCGCTGACTGTTCCTGATTTTGCAACCACAAACACAAAACATGGGGTCGAACATCATATCCCCACAAAGGGGCCCCCGGTGTTCGCACGTGCACGCCGCCTCGATGCTACTAAGCTAGCAATCGCACAGGAAGAGTTTGCTAACATGGAGCGTTTAGGTATCGTGCAGCGCTCAAACAGTCCGTGGGCCTCCCCCCTCCACATGGTGCCCAAGGCAGATGGCAAATGGCGGCCATGTGGAGATTTCCGCCGCCTCAATAACATCACAGAGAACGATCGTTATCCCATCCCCCACATCCAGGACTTTTCAGTGCACCTGGCTGGGACCTCCATTTTTTCTAAAGTAGATTTAGTACGGGGATACCACCAGGTTCCTGTGCATGTGGAGGATGTCCCTAAGACCGCTGTTATCACGCCTTTCGGCCTGTTTGAGTTTTTGCGCATGCCTTTTGGTCTTAAAGGTGCAGCACAAACATTTCAGCGGTTGATGGATTCAGTCCTAAGGGGTCTGTCCTTCGTATTTGTGTACTTGGACGACATCCTGGTGGCTAGCAGCTCGGCTGAGCAGCACCTGTCCCACCTCCGTGAGGTTTTTCAGCGCCTGGCAGCACATGGCCTGATTGTAAACACAGCGAAATGCCAATTTGGGCTGCCAGTCATTGACTTTTTGGGCCACCGCATTTCCGCAAGTGGCGCCGTCCCGTTACCAAACAAAGTGCAGGCGGTGTCAGATTTCCCACAGCCCCAGTCTGTTAAAGCGCTACAAGAGTTTTTGGGAATGGTTAACTTCTATAACCGTTTCCTCCCCAGGGCAGCACAACTGCTGCGTCCGCTCTATGGAGCGCTGAAAAAGAAAAAGCCCAACGACAGTGTGGACTGGACACCAGAACGCCTACAGGCATTTGGTGATGCTAAAGCTGCACTGGCCACTGCTGCCCTTTTGGCCCATCCATCCCCAGCGGCGCAAATAGCTTTAACAACCGACGCATCTGATGTTGCGGTGGGGGCTGTGTTAGAACAGCAGGTTTCCGGGGTTTGGCAGCCGCTTGCATTTTTCAGCCGTACGCTGCGGGACAATGAGCTGAAATACAGTGTTTTTGACAGAGAGTTGCTGGCGCTTTACCTGGCTACACGCCATTTCAGGTTTTTCCTGGAAGGCCGCCAGTTCACTGCATACGTTGACCACAAACCCCTGGTGTTTGCTATGTCAAAAATTTCTGACCCCTGGTCTGCTCGCCAGCAACGCCACCTCGCAGCGGTGTCTGAATTTACTACAGACATTCAGCATGTGGCTGGAAAATCCAACGTGGTGGCTGACTGTCTCTCCCGGGTGCTGATCGCTCCCGTGTACGTTGGCATCGATTTTTCTGCTATGGCTGCGGACCAACGTAGCGACGCAGAAATACTCGAGCTCCAGTCCGGCCCCACAGGCCTCGAGTTGGAGGAAAGGCGGGTGAATGACGGAGGTCCTCTCCTGCTCTGTGACGTATCTACGGGCAGGCCCCGCCCCCTGGTTCCAGTTTCATGGCGACGCCGCGTTTTTGACTCCTTACATTCCCTTTCTCACCCAGGCGTTAGAGCCTCTGTGAAACTGGTCAGCTCAAAGTTTGTTTGGCCCGGTCTGCGTAAAGCAGTTAAGGAGTGGGCAGCAGCGTGTGTTCCATGCCAGCGTGCTAAGGTCAACAGGCACACCAAAGCACCGTTGGAACCTTTCCCCATCCCAAGTCGGCGGTTTGATCATGTGCACGTAGACCTAGTAGGCCCTCTGCCTCCATCACAGGGTTTTACTCATCTGCTGACTATGATAGACCGGACCACCAGGTGGCCAGAGGTGGTTCCTCTGACGTCCACAACATCTGCAGTGGTGGCCCGGGCCTTTTTGTCTACCTGGGTTGCACGTTTCGGCCCCCCTTCAGACATTACATCGGACAGGGGCCCGCAGTTTGTTTCGGAGCTTTGGTCTACCATGGCCAAGGGTCTGGGGACTAACGTTCACAGGACCACCGCTTACAACCCCCAAGCTAATGGTTTGTGTGAACGGTTTCACAGGTCATTGAAAGCTGCACTTCGTGCTGCATTGACCGGTGACAACTGGATTGACCGCCTTCCCTGGGTTTTGTTGGGGTTGCGTACCGCAACCAAAGAAGACCTGAGCTCTTCCCCGGCTGAAATGGTTTACGGTCAGCCTGTGCGCGTCCCCGGTGAGTTTTTACCTGAGGTACCCTCACCACAGTTCGCTCCACCGTTGCTCCATCTTTCACCTCAG